>CAUYRH010057193.1:0-37572 GCA_963574655.1 Perodicticus potto
GTTGTTATTTCATCTTTACCATTTCTGATTGATGAAATTAGAGATTTTACTCTTTTTTTCCTGATTAGGTTAGCCAAAGGTTTATCTATTTTATTGACCTTCAAAAAACCAACTTTTTGATTTATTGATCTGTTGTATAATTCTTTTGTTTTCAATTTCATTTAATTCTGCCTTGATTTTGGTTATTTCTTTTCTTCTGCTGGGTTTGGGGTTGGAATTTCTTCCTTCTCCAGTTGCTTAAGATGTCCCATTAAGTTGTTAACTTCCTCTTGTTCCGTTTTCTTGAGGAAGGCTTGCAGTGCTATAAATTTCCCTCTTAGGACTGCCTTTGCAGTATCCCAGAGGTTCTGATAATTCTTGTCTTCATTGTCATTTTGTTCCAAAAATTTGGTAATTTCCTTCTTAATCTTGTCTATGACCCATTTATCATTCAGCATAAGGTTATTTAGCTTCCATGTTTTTGTATGAGTATCCATATTCCTGTTGTTATTGAGTTGAACTTTTCAACAAATATGAAATGTCCGTCTCTATCCTTCTTTACTTTGGTTGGATTAAAGCCTATTGTATCTGCAAATAAGATTGCAATACCTGCTTTTTTCTGTTTTCCATTTGCCTGGAATATAGAATAACATCCCTTCACCTTGAGTCTAAATTTATCTTTTAAGGTTAGGTGAGATTCTTGTATGCAGGAGATATCTGGCCTGAGTTTTTGTATCTAGTCAGCCAATCTATGCCTCTTTAGAGGACAATTTAAACAATTCACATTAATTTAAAACAATGATAAATCTTCAGAAAGTCCAGTGGACATTTTTAATCCTTTCATCACTGTGGAAGTCCTCCTCCCTCAGTTTCAGCGGAGGTCAGGCTTCTGGTGTGTCAGGTAAGGAGGGGAAGGGTGTACTGGAAGTTCAGAATGGCGGAAAAGTTTAGTTTAGTTTTTCTGCCTGAAGCTTGGTTTCTAGAAGTCACAGCTTGCCTCAGAGGTGACCTGCAGTGATCACTTCTCTCTCTCTTGGCTGGGCTCCCTGTCTTCAACTCAATTGGGCAGTTTCTGGAGGTTATCTTTCCTTTTGGACAGGAGCCTCTGTCGAAGCTGCTTCCAGTCGGCCATCTTGCCCCTCCCTCCTCTTTGTCTGCTTTTTAATGCACATTAAAGTTATTTTTTCATCTGCCCTGTAGTTTTTGAAGTATTTATTTTCAACATTTTATTTAGGAGAGTGAAGCTGTGCCCCCCCTGATCACATCTTTCACTTATGGCTCTTTCACAGTCCAGCCCTCACTGAGCTCCAGCCATACCTTTTTCTTCCTTGCCCTGTCAGCCCTAGGGGTTAGTCATGGTTTATGTGATTGGGGGGAAATTAATTCTCTCCTTTGACCTCTGGTTTACTCCTATGCTAAATGAGTAAGACTAGGTGATTTCCAGCACTTCTCTCTTGCCTGGCATTCTGTGACTGTGTTTTGAAGCTGAGACAGGCGTGAGGTGTAGAGGCATTCACCCATGTTTGAAGGTTGTCAATGTTCACCTTATAGTGGTTTCATGGAGGATGTGGACTCAGACTGCTTAGAAGGCACACAGACAAATGTGTAGGCAGGGGTGGCTCTCCACACTTGTTCCTGGCAACAGAGCCAGTTGTTGATATATTAAGAGAGAAGAGAGTGGAGAAAACTGAAATTCACAGATGATTTTCAAGCCTCATCTTTAGCAATAATTTTAACCTCCTTTCTGATTCCACTGAACGTTTTTTTTTTTTTTTTTTTTTTTAAAGTTTTGCTTTCTCTTAAGACCAGAGTTGCTAACAGGAAAAAGTTGACTGATTTGAATTTCATCTTTTAAAAAATTTTTCTATGTTGTCTGAGATAGAAGTGCTAATGAGCAGGACAACAAGGATTCATTGGAAGGATGAAAGGAAAGGTAGAGAGGCCTAGCCTCTGCCCAAGTGATGACAGTATGAAGAGTGAAGGTTGGATCTGGGAGTGGTAGGTGCTCTAACACAGTAGATGTTTATCCTCATTCATGTCACAGTCCAGGTAGGGGAGGGTAATGCCCTGCTCTATACAGTCTTCAGGAACACAGGGTTCTTCCATCCTCAGGGACATTACAGACCTCCTCTGGAGCCTCTGTTTCTTCTGGAGATGAAGAAAAAGAGGATGTGGATGATTTGAAGGTGGCCCTATGGATCAGGTCTGGAGGTAGCAACTGCTTGCTTAGAACTCAATCACATAGCTCCACCTGGCACCAGGGGATTCCAGGAAATGTAGTCTAGCTGCATTTCTGAGAAATAAACAGGGTTGGTGAACACACAGCACTGTTCCTGCCATGAGTTCCTTTATCCATGCTGGGTGATCTCTCCTGGGGTGCTCGAGGCTTGGAAATGAGCAAAGAAAACATTTCTCAGCAGCAATTCTGTGCTCACCCACGGCCTTAGTCATGTGTCTTGATTCATCCTTCCCTTCCTCGACTGCAGTTAATGCTCAGCACATGGAACACAAGTGCTCCAGGTCAGGAACTGTCTCAGATGGCACCTGGCTCTCTCTGAAGGGGAGAAGGAGAGAAACATAGCTACTATTTCCCTAAAGTCCAGGGGTTAGGTTTTGGACTTTAGGCTCTTCAGATCTGTTTCAAATTCTTATTGTTCTGGGCCTGAGTTTTCCCAGCTAAAACAAGAATCCAAAACCTCATCTCACAGACCGGTCATGATCCTGAAGGGTGGTGTTTGTCATAGTGTGCAGTCCAACATTATATTAATATGTTACTCTCAGGAGACTCAGAAGGGGAGGAAAACTGAAAAATTTTGCTTCCACCCTCAGAAACTCTTTGGGAATTATTACTTTAAAGAGGAATGACATTTTTCTATGTTATCCCTTTCCTGCTAAGTGACAAATAGACATTGAATCAGGTCGTGACCTCTTATGGTCAAGGGTGCAGGGGGAATAGCAAAGAGTAGCCAGTTCTCCTTTTATGGAACAAACAGTAGTTTGGAAGGGGATGTCCAAGAGTCTAATTCTATCATTTATAGAAACATCAAAAGATTACCTACGTGACTATGAAGCTGTATTGGGAATGAGCAGAATTGCAGAAAGAGTTAGGATTGACTTTGACAGTTTGGAGAAGACCATGTTAAAATCTTTTCCTCTGTCTCTCATGGAAATAAAGTAAAATGAATTCTAAACACACCCAGCCAAGAGTCTTTGTTTTACTTTGTGCTACTTTAGGACTGTAGGTAATTATCACCCTGATTAGTGTAACAGTAAGGTCAACAGATTTATTGACACTAAACAAATACTCTGCCTACTAGTCGCTACGTGCCAGGCAATTTCAAATTTTTGTATTCCTTTCATCTTGGCAGACATTTGATTTAAACTCAGTGTCAGTTGGCTACAGAGCTCAAGCCTTTCTGCAATATGATGCTGGCTCTTAGGTTGTATGGAAGTTGGTGTTCCAATTTGACCAAGTTCATGTGATGATCCTACCTGCAGCATGTTGGTGGTGCCTTTGTTATATTGCATAGAAATTGCATAAGCCTTGTCCCATTGCTTGATAATTGGCAAAGGTGGTGGGGGATAGTCTCCAGCAGTTTTCATTAGGAATGTGTAGTATTTAGTTTTAGTCTAAGAGGTAAACTAGGCTCTATGGGCCACCCAGAACTCCCAGTCTTGTGAGTTACTGTAGAACTGCAGAGTGTCCATCTGGACCTGAGGCTCCTGAGTGAGTTCACAGAGGAATGTAAAAGTTCTAGCACAGGTGTATGAGTGCCAGGCAGGCAATCTGTGGGAGCAAAGGAATAGAATGAGATTGGGGCCTGTTAGGTGGGTCCCAATGTTCTCTCCTTGGGAGAGTTACTTGATAACCAGAGTATGTAGAGGGGTCTCAGAAAAAGACCTGGATTACTACCCCAGTGGGAAGACCTATGCCCCACAGTGGTGTAGAAATCCCCCCATTGGGCAGGGGGATTTCAGGTGGACAAGGTCCACCCCTCCTTCAGGGTCTCTGCTGTCAGGGCGGAAGGTAGAGGTGGGCTAAAGCTGGGCAGCCCTTTTCACGGTCCCTCCCCCAGGAGCAATGACCAGTGGTGTGTGAGGGTCCCTCACAGACTTTTCCCTACAGATTCCCAGGAAGCAGAGGAAGGACAAAAGCTCACTCTTGTTTGACATTTCTGCTGTTCTCTCTTTTCCTTCCACTCTATTTAGGAATTCAGAAGTACAGGAAATTACTTTGTTAACTAAATGGGGTATTTAATGAACTCACTGATATCAAAAGAAAGACCTGCAATATCTTTATCTGAGTAATTAATTAGCCTATCTGTGAAGTGTTCCAAGCATGTGAAGTGCCATGGATATCTTGTGTTATTAATTATTATTATGCATGGGAAGCATAACTGGATTTCTTGACCTCTGTGCACTTAACAGCTCCTGTTTAATGGTGCATTAATTGTAGCTTTATTTTTTGATCAGCATTAATTCTTTTGGTGGTGCTATATTGAGACTATTTTTCATGCTTTCAAGATTTTTCTTTAGAAAATCAAGTTTTGACAATGTGAGTGGCAATGAGCAACAGCTGAAGGTGTCTCAGAGGGGGAGGAGCACATGGTCGTTGGTTTTCAGAAGATGCATATGCTTGTGTCAGATTAAATTAAAAGGGGAAAAAACTGGAAGCAGGAAGAATCCTGCTTAGGCATGAAGTAATGAAAATTTGCACTAGGGTAGTGACTGGGAATTGGAGATTGTGAGAAAAATTTATTGCTTTAGGAACTGTTAAAAATAATGTCCCAGTGAGCCCTTTGGTGTGGAAGGGCAGAGCTGTAGGTAGCTTAACTGCCCTGTGTTAAAAATAAAAAATGGTAATGCAGTATAAAGTTTCAGCTATGACAGATGAATAAGTTCTAGAGATCAGCCGTAAAACATGTGGTATTCTGTTACCTAGGATATGTGTTCAGATATCAAATAAGATATATGAAATATCCTAAGATCATAGAGCTCATGTTGTGTTCTTATACTTACAGCCCTGTCCTCCAAAAAAGAGGAGAAAGAAATTATTTTTGAAGGGGATATGTTTAGTAAGTACTTTGATTATGATAACAGTTTAAAGGGTATAAATATGTCATAAATGTATATATGTTAAGTACTTGCCTTCTAGTGTATCAATTATAGTAAAATTTAATAAAGCTAATAAAAGGAAATAAAAGGAATTTGGGGAGCTGGAAGTAATCTTGTAAATGGAGAGATGTAAAAGTAATTTGGAAAAAAGAAAGCGGGCCAAACCAGAGTCCCATGTGCTTGAGGAGGAACCTCATGTGGGCATGTGGGTGTTGGCCAGGCAGCAGGTATTGTTGTGGAACAGTTTAAGCAGGGGTGTCTGCTACTTGTACGTTGATGCAATGAAACAGTCACCTGCTTCTACTCTGAAGAATCAGTAAAAAAGTCTACTCCAAATGTTGTGGGAATGGTGCTTCAGAAAAGTCGAGGTGGAACACTCTGGGTCTGCAGCAGCCAAGAAGAAGTGGAAAGTAGAGAGTGCAATGCATGGTGGGTGATGAGTCACTGGCTGACACAGCCTCATGTGACTTTTAGAACAAAAGCTACAAGGGAATTCAGCGAAATCTTGAGCAGGAGTTCCCATAACATGAGATGGGATCAAGCCTATTTTATGTGATTTTCAAAATCAAAGCGTACTCGGATACTAAAAGGGAGGACAAACCCTAGAACTAGAAACACCTTTCCAAATTGAGAATTATGCTGCAGAGCTTTATGTAACGAGGAAGACATCCACTGTCTTCCTCTTTCCAATTCTTCCTCTTGGGAATCCATTTATTTTTTCTACTTTTCTAGAATGATCATTCATATTTCAATGGGACAAATTATTTCTTTATAGCTTTCTGAAAATCCTTTTCTTCCCAAGCCACTCTGTTCTAGATTACCCTGGGCTTTTGATATGATAAACTCTAGGTAGTGAGATGAGACCCAGAGTCTCCTGTCCCAGACTACCTTCTGCTGTTAATGAGGTAAAGCTAAAAAAAGTTGAAGTAAATTCATTATGTCCAAGCACCTCAGAGATGAAACATGGCTCTGCATCCCAGGAGATCCACATAGGCAGAAAATGCAAGCATATGGATAAAGTCTTCCAGATTGCTACATTCTTTCCCTACTTCTTTTTCTAATCTTCATGTCGTTCATTTTTATTTGTTTTTTTGTTTGTTTTTTCTTTTTTAGAATATGTATGTTGCTAATACTTGTCAGTGAGTGGAAGAGTATCTGTTTATGAACTCCAAACCTGGAACTTTTGTCACTAAATGGCTATGTGACCCATGGCCAGTCGCCCATGCTTTCTTTCTCTTCCTACGCCTGGCATTCTATCTATCTTCACTTAGGTTTTCATTAGATTAATTTGTTTAGCTGTCTCTATTGACAAAATTCTCATCTAACTGGTCATTTTTTCTGCCAGAAGGAAAAGTAAAATGTGGTAAGTGGTGTCTTCTACAGTGAAAGGGGTGCAAAATTCTCCACTATGGTTAACTTAGAATAACTCTGGGGCAGAGAGGGCCTTACCTGCCTGACTTTGGGTACTTACCTATAAAGCAGCTTCAATATTGGAGTCACCTGTCTTTTAGGAGAGAAATTTCTCTTCCCTGAAAGTCGTTGTGCCCACCCAAGCATGCCATGTCAAGGTTCCTAGGCCAAGATCACAGCCTATCTCTAAGATACATTTCATTTCCTGTCTTTCTTTCTCTTACTATTCCAGAATGGAAACAGGTTAAAAGGCACGAGCTATCTTTTATGAAATCTGAACAGGGCCTAAGTCCTGTGGATATTGATTGAATGTTAAATAACAACAATGATCATGTAGTAATGATGACCAATTTGCTTGGGAGAGAATACCAGATAGCTTGGAATTTTCCTATTACTGGCAGTACGACCCAGGAGTATCCTGAGGTGAATTTAAAAACCTCAGTGATTCTAATCACATTTACCATAAGAAATAAAACCTTCTGGCATGAAGTAATTGCTTATGTTGTGGTTTGTTAGTCTTGGTTTGCATTATCCAGATCTAAATGAAAGATATTGTGCTTTAACTATAAGTAATCTCAAAAAGAAGGAAGAAACATCCAGCCAGTTCTTCTGCCCAGTGCCTTTCTCCTATTTTTCCTCATCCAGTATTTTTTTCCAAAGATTTCAGTTGGTGTGAAGTAAATTATTACCATATGAGTTCAATTTAAAGAGCTGCTATAGGAAACAAGCTGCCACAAGCTATTAAGAAAATAACCCTATTTAGGTTTAGAGTGAATAGGAAAAAAATTAACTCCATTGAAGATACATACATATTCTTTTTCATTGAACCAGCATCTTTCTCAATAGTGTCAATCCGAAGGAATTGCAGCCTTCTTATCCCGCCTGCTTTTCTCAATCCAGCCCCCAGTCTCATTCCATAGTATCCTGGAAGAAACTGTCAGAAGTCTTGGTTAAATGCCTTCTCATGGGGACTGGTTTAGAGAGACCCAGATGTTGTGTGTATAACGTTGCTTTCTGCAGTGTTGCACAGAGCACAGGCATCTTCTTTGCAATTGCCTAAACTTCACTGGGGTAGCCCTGGGCTGATATATTCATTCATTTATCCATGGATGGTCTACTAAGTGCCAGCTATTTTGTGAGGTGACGAGGGTATCATAAATAAGACACAATCCTGTCCTAAGATGACCTGACTGTAAAGATGAGGATTATGGACTCTTTCTTGTGATGAATGTAATGACAGTGACCGACAGTGACTGACACTGGTTGAGAGTGGGCTGTGGAACCACAGCCAGGAGTGTCTACCCAGTCTTAGTGGGGTTGTAGAAACTCTCTGGAGAAGGTGACATTTGAATTTTAAGGACAAATAGGAACTTGTCATTTGAGGAAAGGGCTAGAAAAGGATCTTTCATTGTAATACTCTATCTGCTTCCTGCTTTGATTGAAATTTAGATAGAATTTTTTTTTACCTAACACTTCTGTACCTTGTCAAATTCCAAAGAAAGGACCTTCTCATGGCCATTTTAAATTTCCTGGGTCCACCACAATTCTAGCATTTATCAAACAACTATAATGGAGTCGATGCAGGGTTGAGTGTAGCATCTTATTTATCTTAAATTTATTCCCAAAGTTATGGATGGAAAGGTTGAAATCATACAGCTGATAATTCAGAGAACCTAATCTGTTTTCCAAAATCTAAGTGCTTCTCACTATAGCATGCTGCAAATTAAAAATCCTATATAGCCTCAGTGTAAAGAATGTCTTTTCTGACCTTTCCACTTATGTCATGACAAATTTATAACAGTTTTATAGTGTTTGCCTGAAAGATAGGTACCATCACTATATTTATATTTGCATTTATGTACTTGCTTTTTTATTTTTTAGTGTTGCCATATTTTGAAATGTATATTTTATAATATCTTTCTATTTCTTACGAAAAATATTTTGATATTTTTAACATTATTTTTCTGCAGACACAAAAAAACTTGAACCCCTGAGCCACTTGGTAATGAACTTAAAGAAACACTGAGATGGGGTGATGCCAAGGCAGAAAGATCTGGACTGTCATACTGCCCCTGCCCCCTTATGGAGACATGATGACATGTCTGGATTCTGACATGACTGCTTAGGGCTGTTCTTTGATGGGAGCACCCAAATTGAAAGAAAAATATCAAGGATTTTTGAGCTGATCACTCTCCTGGACTGGTCCTGAGGCAAAGACCACTGACCGAGTAGGAAAATGATTCTTAGTCTTCTTTGGCAGAGGGCAAGACTAATCCCCAGTTTTCCCTGTAGTTTCATGTGGGCATGGGACTGAGCTCTGGTAAATGGACTGGGGGGAGTGATTTGCAGTAATTCCAACCAAGTTCCTCCATGCTCTTGACCATTTCCAACCACTGGAATGGAGATGACTTTCAGGAAGTTCTTGGAAATCATGTGTTTCAGATCCGTGATCTCTGCATGCTCTGGAGAGGACAAGTGGTTTTCTACCACCCACTGTTATGTGACTAAGGAATAAACTTCCATGATATTTCTATTATTTACTTTTAGGCTTACTTGTTACTGCAGTTTAGTGTTACCCTAAATGATACAGGTCATCATCCCTGGAGACTTTGTTGTCAGAAGCTTATTGTCTATGCCCCAAATCTTACATTTTCCACTGTAGAGAACTCAGCAGGGTTCTGAGGTCTGAGGACTGTGTAAATGGAAGGTCTGAGGACTTTTAAATGGAAGTTAGGCACCAGGGTGCTGAGGTCTGAGAACTTTGTGAACCTTTACATGGGAATAAGGCACACAGGTTACACTAATCAGGTCGGATGTCAGCCTGTGTTGGCTTTGAATGACTTGTCCCCTGAGGGCTTCTCAGGCAAGAGGGGGTGTGTTCTGACAACTGTCTGGCAGTGTTCTTTTCCCTTGATTGATTTATCAATGTACTTTGTTCCTGCTGCTTGTTTTCTGATGAGATTTCTGACCACCTAGGCCTGCCATCTCCCTGTCCTTATTGTCACTCTTCTTCTCTTGAAGAGTCAGTTGTTCCTTGTAGTGGCTTCATTACCTCTGACTGTTTTCAATGTTTTACTCATATAAGGGAGGCGAGGAGCTCCCAGTGCTCAGGAACCAGAGCAGCTGAGTGAAAGCTCTGGCTGGGAAGACTGCGCAACTATTCCTTCTTTTACTCATGTTTATAAGTGGAAGATAGTGGCAGGGATGTGGTGTCAGTAAAATCACTTAAAAAAACCAACCAAAAAACATTAATGTTGAAAAATGTGCACATGCCCTGTCAATGTTTCTAGAGGTCTTCCTAAATGTTAAGGTTGAGGGCAGTTTTCCGGGGGAAACTGGAATCCTTCCCCTGCTGCTGCTGCAACCAACCCCTACGCAGACAATAAACCAGGAGAATCTCTTGTTGGGTAAATCCAATTCTCACTTCATTAAAATGTCCTGAGGATGATCTGACAAGGACTGGGCAGAGTGGTCCATGACCCTATTACTACAGACTGCAGGGTCTAAGAACCAGGTTAAGCTCTTGCCTTCTCTGTAACTCTGCATTGCTATTTCCTGTTCCCTCAGAGGAAGGCGGAGGCAGTAAAGATGCCTGTGTGCTACACAGCCGTCCACAATGGTGTCTTCAAGATGTGACCCTCTCCTTATTTCTGGAGATTGACAATACCGTGAGAGCTAGTAGAAATGAGACAACTCAACTGTTGGGGATTTTGAAAACAAGCATGTTGAATGTTATGCCTTATCACTTTTACGTCTATGCATTTTAGCATTTTTAACTTAGCATGCCACCCTTCAGACTGAATTGAATTGAATTCCATTTATTTCTGCAGATAGAGACATCTCCTTTTATTCCTGACTGGTTTTCTTGGGTATTAATAACAGAACATCCCAGGATTCTCCAAATATTTACCATGAACATATTGTATATTATTATTTGGAAAGTCATTTGAACATTTGTCTCCTTTCAACCATAATGCTTCCTGAGCTATGTTACTTAGAAGGGGAGATCATAGCCATGTCATCTTCTTTAAAAATATTATGCTAAACTAATCCCAACTTTATAACCTCCCATTGATCTTCTCAAATTGATTATTCCTGTTTATAAAATCTTCCAGAGGAAATTGGGAAATAATGACCCTTTTCATGTAGATCGTCTTGAATAGTCTCAACTTCATCAGTGACAGCTGAATTTACATTAGTAACAACAAATTCCTGAAGTTGTTAAAATTCAAACAGTGCCTTTAACTTAATTAGGGACCAAAGCATCTGTTGTGCATGCCACTAAAAGGTTCCAGTTGTCCCTTGAGAATATCGTTTCAGGGTCTTTTATTTCTAAGTCTCTAGAGAATTTGGGGATCGCAAGTATATCATATTACATGTATTAATAGAATGCATAACTCTGGGAAAAATTGATGACAGATAGAACTTGATAAAAAACCAATATTAAATGTCTTTAATTGTCTTGATAATTTCTAGCTGGAAATATTTGTAGGAAAGTATTTCTTCTTTTTCTATTATCTATAAGATTTGGCATGATCTGGTTTTTGAAATTATCTTCTATATTTATAAATATTAGTTGTCTATTTTTTGAGACTTTGGAAAAAAATGTTAACTGATGACTTCATACTCAACTTCAAGAGTCAAAGCATACTATGATAGACATACTTTTATTTGACAATGTGATTGTTACTTTTTTTGCATTATTATTGTTATTATTATTGCTCAACATTTTGTTGCAGCACTCATCTGATTTCTTTTCCAAATGTATTTATCTTCCTTCATTCTCTACGAGGTTTTTGTTTCTAGTACTTATCTTAAACATTGTTATTCTTATTAAATTTTAAGCCTTTTAAATTTTGTGAAGTCAAAAAGTGGAAACCAAATAAATATATGTATATGTATAGAGAAAAAAAAAGGAAGTTCCACAAGAAGGCAGGTTTTCTTTCTTTTCTTTTATGTATCTAGATGATGTCTTTTCTTTCCACTGACACTACTACCTTGCTCCCACGCAGAGATAAGGAAGTATAAGAGAGCTTTTTGCAAGGTAGCTCAGACCTAAGATGCAGAGAGACATTGTCTTTATCTTAATTAGCACAAGTAGATGAGGTGTGCTAGCAGGCGGCAGTCACTCCCCACAGCATGATGTTGCTATCTGGATAGTCCACACCCAAATGACACCCAAATGGTGGCCTCTTCCTTCCTTGTCTACCTCCCAATGTGGAGCTTCTCCCTTTTTAAAGCTCGCAAAACAAGCAAGGATGTCCATGCACGGTGTAGGCCATAACCAAGAGAAGCGGCACGCTGGGAAGAGAAAGAAAGGGAGGAAAGAGAGGAAGAGTGAAGGTGAGGTTGTAGGAAGTGCCATTTGTCTCCTGTGGAGGCGGCCACCTAGGCCTCCATGGCAGGTCAGGGATAGGATCATGTATTCGTCATCAAAGAATATAAATTCTTGACACAAACAATTAATAAAGAAGGAACTTTGTTTCCTGTAAATTCAGTTTGAGATGCATTTGTGATGGCTCTGGCTTTCTCAGAATTTCCAGGTTATGCCTTCTTCAATTTGTTGGCTTTGTGGTCAGGCTGGTGGCTTGGTGGCCTCACCAGCCCCATGTCATGTAGTCACCACAGCACCAGAGGGAGAATAAGGACTGTCTGTCCTGTGGCTTTCTCTTTACATTAAGAATACTTTTTCCTGAATCCCAGAAGATATATATTATTTCTCATTGGCTTCAATTGAAATACATATCCATTCCTTAACTACTAAGTGGCAAGAGGGTGGACTTATCATGAGAGATTTAGAGTAATTATTTGGAATTATTGGGGAATTAGTCACTATGATAATAAAGGTTCCATACCCATGATGGTGCAAGTTCATTATCTCTTTTTGTATCTCATATATTTTCAATTAGCTAGGTTAATCACACTAAGATATTTAAAAAATTTAAAAACTGCTGTGTAATATAACAGTAAAAATTAAATGTATTCCCCGTTACTTCTATAAGTAAACTATATGTAATATATATTGTTATATCTACATAGGCTTTATGTGTATTCATACTACTATATTATAATACTTAATTGCTATAGTATATATTATATATACTATATTGTTTATGTTGCTATATATAATATACACACTCTAAATAAACTAAACCAGCAGTTGTAAGGCCACATGTGGCTTTCCAGGTACTTTGACTAAATCTGAATTTTATACAACAAATCCTCTCATTTTTATTAATGCATTTTTGTTTGTATTTTATATTTTTATTTTTGAAATAAATGTATTTAAAATACCAGAGAATAAAAATAAATTTTAATGAAATAATCCTTCCAGATGGACTGGCTCAATTCAAATATTAGTAAGCCATGGCTAAATCGGTGCCCGCTACACACATGACTTAGTTTTAACTTTCTCCACCTGACTGGTGCCACTACTGCACAGGGCTGGTTAGCGAGAGTTTATGGGAATTGAGTAGGCCAGTCTGTTACTAGCTTTTGATGATGGTGAACTGTGTTTCTGTTTGAAGTGGAATTTGTGAGAAGTTGCATGACTTGACAGTATTTTTAAATTCTGTCTTCTTAATAGCACATTCCATTAAAGAAGACCAAAGAAAGCTATAGGAAGAAATAGATTTTTTTAATGAGGACTGGGAATTGTGATATTATCTTGTTTCTGCTAAAGATACAATGATTTTGCTTGCTTTGTGATACTGCAATATCAACATTAAAGGAATTCAATGCTCATCAGTGTTGTAACACTCATAAGGACCACAAATATTTTAAATTGAAGGGAGAGGTGACTGGTTGTATTGCAGAAATTAAAAGATGGGTCTTGACCATCTCTTCAGCTACTATCCAACCCCAGCAACAGTGTTTCCTTTGGGTGGGCTTAAATAGATCCTCTTTACCTTGTCCAAGTGGTCTTTTTCTCTCACCCAAAAGATTTTGAACCAGGAGGCAAATTCCTACTTCTAAACAATAATCGTGGGCTGCAGTAGATTCAGCGCTCAGAAGAGTGTATTGACATTGCAATGTGTGGTTTCTGAGATAAACTACATGTGCTAGAATTTACGTTATTAATTAATCCTGCCATTTGTGGAGTTTTACTGTTTTCTGGCCAGTATGGGGGTGTTTAAATATTTGAATAGCTTATAACAGTGTGTACCTGCTGAATATTGGCTATGGTTACATATCTCCTCCCTCCCTAAACAGTAGCTTCTGGAGGTGAATACTGAATTATATTCTTACATCTGAATGCCTAATTGATTTTGGGGGAGACTGGGTTTTTGTGGTTGAGGGAGGGGATAGCCCAACTTCTCACTTGTTATCAGAGTAGACTCCCAGCCTTCCTCGGTGTGGAAGGTGGGGTGCTTAATTTGACCACTGATGACTTAGTCCTTATTATCTCACCTCCTTCCTTTCACGCTGAGGGAAACACATCATTCATCATTCTTGTTTTACACTTTTTTTTTTTTTTTTTAACATATTCTCTTCTGTTAGGGAACTCAAAAGTAGACATTGTATAAAAATGTGAACTGTGAAAGTGTATCCTCTAATTTGTGGTCAATGTGCTTTGAAGGTGAAAAACACCCTCTAGTCATGCAATATCACTGTAGCTTCTGTTTGTTCTTTTATCCACTATTCCACTCTAGTTTCCTGGCTGACTTGTGTAACCTGCAAAAGAGATCTGAAGAGAGAAGGAGAAATGAAGAAGCACACTGTAAAAATTCTTCATTTATTATTAACTAAAAACTCCAATTGGCTTGCTTCCCCCAGGGCTGGAGACTACAATGGGAGCGTGGAATTGGTCCAGTTAGGCTCAAAAACTTGGAGAAAGAGATTGGGGTAGTGGGAAGATAACTGGACTGGGAGAGAAAATAGCTGAATGTTAACCACAAATGTGATTTCCTGAGTCTCTTAACTTTTCAAGGACTTTGTTCCTACTTTAGACACCTTAATCTCTTTCTTTGTTAGCTTTCACTACTTGCCATTCTACAATTATCATTATTTATTTGCACAGCTTTGGTAAAAAAACAGATAATGATGCTCACACTGTGTTTTAGTTAGTTCTTGTTGTATAAATATAATTCCTTAACTTTGTGGCTCAAAATAAAAGCCATTTTGTGAAGTCTACCATTCTGAGGGTAGTCCAGTTTTTCTGTCTTGGGCTGGCTCAGCAGACCATGGCTGCCTCTCTAATGCATCTGCCATCTGCTCACAGTTCTCTTATACCATCTAGAATGGCCTCCCTTGCATGTGTAGTGGTTGACAGATTGGCAGCCAGGGCCTGACACCTGTTGGCTGGGGTGCCTTAGTTCTCTTCCAGCAGGCTGCCTTGGACTGAATCACATGGTGTGTTCAGGGTCCCAGCTCATTAAGTGGGCAGGCCAGAACTGTGAAGCACTTTTCAAGCCTCTGATTATGTCAAATTTGCTAATGTCTAACTGCTCAGAGCAAATCACATGGTCTATTAATATTCAAGGGATGAAGAAAAAGATTCTACTTCTTGATGGGAAAGAAAGAATTTATGACCATTTTTGGAATTACCATAGATTGTAATTTGAGACATCTGAAATAATCTATTCCAATGGCAGAAAACATTTTTGAATGTTTATTTTGTGCCACACATTATGCGAATCACCAAATTTACACGATTTCATGATTTTTGACCTTATCGGCCCTACATCTTTGGTGCTTTCATTAAAAAAGGGACGTGGCTATGTTAAATCCTGCTCTGCTTTACACAGCAGATATGGTGCGGAAATGTTTCTTGTAAATAGAAATTTTGTAGCTTGAATTATATTTTCAGCACAATAGGAGACTTGGCTATTTCAAGGAACCCTGTTGCAAATCCTTTTAGAAAATAAAGAATCCTTTTGCAACTCCCCAAATCACCTCCTGGTTTAGTTGCTTGGTAGGTCACAGCAAAGGGATTTCAAAAACAGATAATGTAGGAAGTTCTCTGGCATTGGAGTTGAACTGCTCTAAGTTCAAATCTTACTGACTTTGAAATCTTGGGCAAGTTATTTAACTTCTTTAAGCCTTAGTTTCCTTCTTTCTTTCTTTTAATAATAGGATTAATAGATATCTACGCCCAGTGGGTTGTTGGGAGGATTACATGAAATGGGAAAAAATATATAAAGGACAAGATATTTTACAGAAATTCAGTAAATGACTGTAGCATATTCTGCCACAGATATCAGATGTTAGATTATGTGTAACTACCTGTCCATTTTGTTTTCCAGTTTTGAAATTAGGTTGGTGTGGGTTCTGTCTGTCCTTTCAAAGTCTTGCCTTATGGTCATTTTCACTCCTTGATCAAATTCAACAGGGCAGATGAGGAAATGAATTTATAGTTCTGTAAACATCATAGGTAAAAAGTCTGTACTAAACCAGTTGAAAACAAATTAGCAGAGAATAAGGCAGGCAGGTGCTACCTAATACAATATGCAAAGTTGTCTTTTAAACTGATCAGCAAAGAACAGGAAAATGGTTAACAAACTGGATAGCCGTCCCAGGTGTCTGAGGACTACTGACCATAAGATGGCCATCAAAGGGATTGCCACCCACCCAGACCACTGGTTTTGTATCCGCACAAAACCCTGACTTGGGGTGGCCAGTTTCCCAGTGCTCTGAGAGCATTGGAAGGAATTTATAGCTGGTGAATTACAAAAGCAGCTCTAATTAGCCCCAAGAGGCAATTGCATAAGAACTACTGAGAACATTGCAGAGTCATATTTACTTCCTTCTCAGGATTTTATATGAGAGCCTGGTAATGAATGTTCTTTAACAAAAGGAGCTGAGAGACCTTAGTGCTAATAGCACTCCAGAGGATACAACCTCTTTTATTTGCAGTCCTGCAAAGATCAGTTGGATACTATTGTTAAACCTTGAAATTGCCCCCCAATTTACACTGTGGCTTAAATAAGAAGGAAAGACCATAGGGAAGACTGTTTCTTTAACCACCAACCCCTTCCTCATGCAATAACGAACCATAAATAATCTTGCACTGATTGGTTTGGAATTTTTTTTTTTTAAAAGACCCAGCCCATTTTTAAGAAGAATCTCAGACACAGAGCATTTTTGTATGTTTGCATTAACAAAGAGTAATAGAACTTCTCTGACATTCACAGTTTAAAATACTGTACTGTTTCTGGAGTCAGAGCCTGCTTTGGTCAGATGTATTGGTTTCCTTGGTTTGCTTTTCCTGGGTCTGGTAAAAAGGGACTCAGTAGATTAACTATCTGATTGAATTTTGGAAGGTGGCTAAGAAATTTCCTTCATCTCTTCCTGCCTCCCTTTCTGCCTCCCTTCCTCCGTTCTTTCCTTGCTCCCTCTCTAAACAAGCACACAGGGACCTTATATGGAACATCCTCCGTCCTAGGTGCTAGACATGTAGCAGGGAGTCCAACAGGTGGATGAGAGATTATTCTTGGGTCTTCTCTGAAACCAGGGCCTTCCCAGTGTTGCTGGTTATGGCTAGACATTCTTGCAGGCAGCCGTAAGGATCTTCGCGGGTAACAGTGGAGACTTAGTTATATTTCCAGGCTTGTGTTTCCTAAATCAGGTGATATTCCAGAGTGAGGCAAGTACAGGGAGGCATTCAGCCCTGTTTTCCTCAGGTTTTATAATATGATTATAATGAATTTAAATATAGGCAGTTCAGAAAGAATAGAAAAAAATCATATTTTTCATGGCACTTCAGCCCATCCCATGTGGTGGCTGTCACGCAGCTCAATGGCAGACCTCACCAGGGGACAATCGGCTTCACTGAACTGCTGGAAGAGCCACTTTTGGGGTTATAATGATACTGATTTCAAGGCTACATTCAGGAAAATCTGCGTCATTGTATGTAGTGAAGGGGCTGAATTTGTACCTTTGCAATGAGAGCTCCTCTGAAGCAATATGTACACACTGCCTTTCGAAACTAATAAAGAGTTTCTTGCCTAAAATTCTCAGGTAGGCCCATGTTAGTCTGTATGCCCCATATTGAATCCTGAGGGCAACCGCTCTTTATTCCCCTGGCAAGAGCACCTCACTTTCTTTTTAAGAAAGACTTCATTTTGCGAAATAGAGAAGAGCACAATAATTGGTCTCATACCTTTAGCTCATCTAATAAGATGCTATTTTTCCCAGAGTGAGGTAAGAATAGGAAAACTCTGTTGGAACCCATCAATTCTGCAGTGGTACTCTGAGAAGCTATTATTAACATCTGCTACCTACATCTTCAATATCTCTCGTGTCCCAACTTTGTTCAAGTTTGGTCCTTCAAAAGCATTTCTTATATTCTGTTAACCATCACAGTCTCTTCAAACAGATTATTTTTTGGCCTAAGGAAGCCATGGTCATTCCATTGATATATACCAGAAACAGTGAAGGACATAACAGTATGACATGTGGTTGATGTTCTGACTTTGGGTGGGTCATGTCTGGGAAGGAAATGAAAGCCTACATAGTCCATAAAAGGAAAGTCTACTTTGCACTCAACCTCCATGCCAGAGGCAATAGCATGCTTCTCCTGTTTCTTCTGCCAACTCTTCTGTGAATACTGGTTTGCATATCTGTTTTTCTTTCTAGGCTCTGAGGACAAGAACTGTGTCTTATTCTTATCTGTGGTTCCAGGGCCTACTAAGAGGCTTGGAACATAGGAGATTACTTGGGGGACCATGACCAGGCAAGATTATCCTCTGAACACATGTGGTGGTGCAGGGTCTGGCCCTTGCTTGGGATCTGACCCTCACTATCAGCCCCACCTGGGCACTAGGGGTCTTTTTCTCTTTATCTTTGCCCAGTCCTGTACCTCTTAAGAAAATATAAACAGGTTTCATATGCTTCCAATTGGGCAATTGTCCTTGGTATTCAAAGCCCACCGGTCTCTCATTTGCTTAGGAATTGTATATTTCTTGAGCTAATTTCTCATATTTGGGGCAGAATTTTATTTTCTGTTTCACAGAGTCTATTCTGTGCTAATGGCATGATAGACAAAAGAAAAATATCTCTAAACTTCCTAGGATCTCTAGAAATGAAAGTTTCCAATTAGCATTCTTTCCTTGGCAGCCTAACTTTGTGATTAAAGAGCTTCATTGCCTTTGGAAAGTTTTAGAATTAAAACCAAGTACTAACAGAGGCCCAGGGGCAAGACCTTATGAATAGAGGCCAGAAAGGAAAGCAGGAAAAGCAGATGGAGCCAGTGAAAGGGGTGGTGGGGGGAGGCTGCTGTTTCTGGGGGAGGTAAGCACGGACAAAAACAGCTTACTGAGATAATTTGCTCTCTTTCAAACAAAGTCTGTGGTGAGTTCCATAGAGGCAGTGTGGTCTGAGAATCAGGAAATTCCAGGGGGCTCATCTTTGTTCCTGTTCTGTAAAATGCCACTGAATAAATCAAGAAATTTATTTGTAATTCTTTCCTCTGTAAACTTACTTCAATTTGTAGAATAACAAAGGTCAGCTTGGAGCCACGTAGAATATCAGAGATCAGTATGGAGAGATTGAATGTAACTGGGCTAGATGTCTGGAGATAGGATTGCATCCCCTGTTCACTCGTCTGAGTTTACATTAATATTAAGGCACACAGTTCACCCCAGTTCCAACCCACTGCTATTCTGTAAGACACTGTGCTCTCTCATAGCCGTGATTTTGCATCTACTGTCCTATCTGCCTAGAATAACCTTTCCCTTTGACTTAGGCTGAGTTCATAGAACCAGACATGAGACAGGGATTTATATAATTTATTAAGGGAGTAGCTTCAGGAGAAGGGGAGGGAGGCATAGTGAGAGCTAAGGGAGAAGGATTTTTCAGTGGATCCCTCAGGGAGCTCTGGAGCATGGATTGCACCATAGAAATTATCTTGCTTTGAGACAGGGGTCCCTGTTCCCCTATGTCAGTCAGTCATTGGAGATAGAATGTTTCTGTAGGTGAGGGTATAGCCTTCCAATGAAGTGACTCCCATTTTCCAGGACCAATTGCCCTGGGAAAAGGGCAGGTGTGAACTGTAATAGCCAACACTCACAGCAGCTGGACAGCGAGCACACTGTCCTGGGGAAGGAGATCTGGGTGGAGAGGCACTAGCATCACTCGTATCCCAGCCATTCCCATTCTTTACCTTGTTTACTTCCTTGCATTGATATTTTAAGACTTGCCTCTGGCCACATAGTCTATGACCTACTTTTTTCTTTTAAGACAAAATTTATTAGATTACATCAAGGGTCAATAGATATTTAAGTCTTCTGAGCCAAACAGCAAAATTATGTGTACCATATAGTTATTTATATAAGAAAGAAAAATTCTGTAATTTCTCTTTTTGCAGATAAGGATGTTTAAGAATCCATTGTAAATTTTCTTCAACTGCAGGCATACCTCAGAGATAGCCCAGCTTTGTTTCCAGATAATTGCAACAAAATAAATATCACAATAAAGCAAGTCACATGATTTTTTTGGTTTCCCAGTAGATATAAAAGTTCCATGGACACTATACTATAGTCTGACCCGCTTCTTCCCTCTACCTTATTAGGTGTCCCTCGTCTGTGTTCAGCCAGCCTCTTGTACTTCCACATCTTCATCTCAACTCACTGCATATTATTGGGTCTCCGTGAGTATCTTTGTTCATCATCTCCCTGATGGCATAGGGTTGCCTTTTCAATCTCTATCCACCAGGCCTATCACACTGTATACAAAGGAACAGTGTTCCACATAGTTGTATTGAACGGATGAATAAAATCCTAGGTCCTTTATTAGTTTGTTTTGTGACTAAGTTTTTTCCCCTAAATTTTATAAGTCTAAATACTCACCTCTGTAGGTAGGGAGTAATACCTGGTCTCTTAGTGTTGTTGGAAAGGAGAAGCCACAGAGCACTTTGACTTGTGAGGTCTTATGAAAATCAGACCTTGCTTTATCTCACTCATCCTAGTGCAAGAGTCTCTTGGAAAACATCCGTAAGAAAGTGGTAGGCAGGCCAGATGTGTCCCTCCGGCTGATTCCTTCTCCTGGCACCTCAGACAGTTCCAACAGATATATATTTCTTTCTTTGTTGGGCTGAAGTTTGTCTATCAGTAACTTCTCCTCTTAAGTTTTATTTTGCTTCCTGGAGCCATTCAGAGCAAGTCTGCTCCACATTTCACATGACAGTCCTTACGGATTGATTATTTCAGGGAGTGTTGCTGCCTTGTCTGCTGTTCTCACCTCTTGCTGACAGTTGCAGCCAAACCTTTGAAGTTTGAATCTTGCTTGTCTCTTTCCTTCCTCAGTTGTCATCAGCTCCCTCTGTTACCCAGATGAGGTGGAGAGAATTGGAGGCTTAATTTTTCTTAAGTTCCCAGGAGAATGGTCCTCAGAAAGGTGTTCTGAGGACAGCCATGAAATCCCTTTTTCCTAATCCGGCGAACTCAAAGGAAAATGCTTAGAGGGAACTCACATGACCCTATTTCCCTCAAGAACATCTTGACGACAAATGGCATATCCTTAATTAATTTTTCAACTTTCTGGATAGAGTACTATTACATTAGGGTGATGAGGAAACAGTGCATCAATGGCTAGAAATGCCTGAGACTGTCCTTTCTTCACCACTAATTAGCTGTGTGACCTCAGGCAAACCTCTTTCTTTGTTCTGGCTGAGACTACTGCAGCCCTCAGTGGATAAGAGGAGAGAAGACCGACAAAAGTGGACAGAATAAATAAATACCAAAGGGCCCAGATTGCAAAGCTTTGGTAGGGAGGAGGGTGAGGGAGAAAAAGTAGTGAAGGATGACTCCTGGAGCTAGTAAGAGCTTTGGCATGTGGGGCAGGAAGAACGAACCTACAAAAGAAATGGGGAAGCAGCCAGAGAGGTAGGAAGAAACACAGGAGATTTCAGATCCCTGAGAGCCCGGGAAGGACCCCGATGAAGGGAATGGTCTTCATCACTGCTAAGGTGATGGATTAAAACTGTCCTGGGACTTTAGCAACACGTCACCTGATGACTGTTGTGGGTTTTTAAAGCTTGGGTGGAAGAAAGAGTGAGGGAGACTGAGAAGTGGGAGGGGAGCATATGGAGACTGCAGGGAGGGATACCTTTCCGGAAAACTTCGGGTGTGAGGAGGAGGAGAGAGGGCTGTGGCTGCAGAAAACTAGGGTGGATGGAAGATATTTTTAGGGTGGGGAAAGTTTGAGACTGTTTGAGTGGTTTTGGGAAGATGTGATTGAGGATAAAAGATTGGCTAGACAGGAGAGAGACAGAATAAGTAATGCCCAGAGAAGACACCAGGGGAGAGTTGCAGAAGGCAGAGAAGACATTGGGGAAAGATGCAGAATGCAGAGAAGACACCAGGAGAGAGATGAAGAAGGCAGAGAAGACATTGGGGAAAGATGCAGAAGGCAGAGAAGACATTGGGGAGAGATGCAGAACACAGAGAAGACACCAGGGGAGAGATGCAGAAGGCAGAGAAGACACCAGGGGAGAGTTGCAGAATGCAGGAGGAGGGATGGATCTTGGCAGAGCAGGGCTGTGTGTCACTGTGGCGACCACACTCACATTTACTGAGCCAGCTGATTATGCTCCTTCCCTCACTCCTGTTCATAATCTTTGCTAGATACTTTTTCTTTACCAGGGGTGTCCAACCTTTTTTCTTTTCAGCTGCACATCAGAAGAATGCGAGTTGTCTTGGGCCACACAGTAAACATACAAACACTAACAAAAGTTGATGAGCAAAAGAAAAGATCTGTGCATACTTCTCATGATATCCAATATCACAGATAAGCAAAACAGTGCTCACATACTCTGCATACGGCTCTCTGCCTGCAGGTTGGACACTCCTGTGATCATCGCTCTGGGCAGCCTGTACTCTGTGTGTGCATAAGACGGGGGGAAAGAGAATGCCTGGGGGCCTTTTCCTAAGTGACTGATTGGCAGTTCCTCCATGATTGGGACTGAACCCCTTACTACCTTTTCTCTTGCAGCATCAGGCTTGGCACTTGTGCTCAAGCCTCCCTGCATGGCTGCTCCTTTCAAGCATCCATTCTCACAATTCCCCAAGTTTGCATCCTGCTGGCCCACAGCGGACTCTCTCTGTCTGTCCTTGGATCAACAGGATAAGCTGCAACTGCAAGGTGTATGATGGTCTCAGTACTCCTGGTCTGCTCTAAACACCTCTGTGTCTTGGTCCAGAATGAGTCAGCATTTTTTAATGTTCTTGGCCTAGACCATTTTTCTTTTAAATGAAGTCATCGTCTCCATTTGCCCAGTTTACAGAGGGACCTAAAAAGTTCATCCGCTTCACCTGTGTTAAGTGGATTGAGTGCCATTTAATCTAACTTCAAGATGACTAACTAGATTCTACATGTGTTAATTAAATGCAAACCATAGTGTCACATTTAAAAAAATCCAAAAAGTTATTAGAAAAACCAATTAACTAAGAGCTTTAATACGCTTATATGCGTTTGTGCATAACTAGCTTCCTAAAGGCCTTAAGAAAGAACCATACACTTTTTTTTTCAAGCACCTAGAAACTGCAAGTCAATAAACATTCTATCCCCATGCCATCCTATACTCACCCCACTCAGTGATGATGAAATGCACACTGACAAGAGCAATAAGAAAAATAATAACATTATCACAGGATCAATGTCTATTGCTATCTTCATAAATAAAGGACTCAGCTTCCCATTGATGTTTAATTTTTGTAAATGCCTCTGGAAATTTAAGTAGCAGTAGGAAAACATTATCCTGAGATAATGTTCAATTTCTCCTAACATAAGCTCTTAAACCTTGGACGTGTGCAGTTTTCAGTCTGGGGCGAATTCAGGAGAATAAATCTCTTTGAAACAGATTGTGGCAGATTTATTTTAAATAGGCTGATTTTAGCACTGCAGGTCTAGGGGACCATAGGGCTAGAAAGTGACTTGAATAAAAGAGGCAGAGAAATCCTGGAAGCCTGCTTTTTCTATGGCTTGTTTTGGGGTATCCATCAGCAAAATAGGGGGATTCTCCTCAGTGTGTGCTAAATTCATAAGTACTAGGGGACAAGTTGAGAGGCTCTGGGCTCCCCTGTCTCTGGACACCATGATAGCCTAGTAGTTTTGTTATTCCTCCTTAAACTACCTCAACTGCTCTAGCATTGACACAAATACCTGGGGCTGTATAATGAGCACCTGGATTGAATAACAAACGAACTCCTGCTAGCTCTATCCTAGAAAAAGCATTAGAGTACTTTGAAGTCTTAGAATCAGATATTAAAGAGGAAAGAGAGCTTTCTCAAGAGATCTTCTATCTTCTAATCTAGTTTGATTCCTCAGCCTTTAGGCAGGTAAGGCATAACTGTTCCCATTCCTCAGAAGACTTTGGAAAATCCAACTAATTAGGATAGAGGGCAGGTAAGAGGTGTCTAAGTCTTTATATTCTGAGACTTAGAGCAGTGTTTTTTGACCTTGAGCTTGCATCAGATTCACCTGAGGCAGGTTAAAACACAGATCGGTGGACCCCACCCTCAGAGTTTGTGGTGCTGTAGATATAAAGAGGGGCTCAGGAATTTGAATTTCTAACCAGTTTTTAGGTGATGTTGATGGGGTTTGTCCAGAGACCTTATTTTGAGAGCACTGTTCTGGAGTTCCCTGTATTGCTGTGTGCCAACAGATGGGCTGAGCAGGGGCAGAAAGCATTCACATTCCCAAAGGAAGCTTGTTTCTTTAATAAGGGCCTCTGCAGAGTGGCACCATACTTTAGCCAAAGAGTAAGGTCTCACCACGGCCTTGGGTTGAGGCCCAGCTACTCCAAAGCCATGTGGGTCTTAAAACACAGGCATTCTTCCCATATCCTGACCTCTATCTTCAAAATTTTTAACTTGAGTGGAGAACTGTCACCTTCCTGGGAATCTGAAATAGAGCCACAAGTTTGTGAAGGCCTTACTGACATCTGAACAGCTGGATTTGTACTTGCTATAGTGATAATGCCCTGCCCTCCAGCCCTGACAGTGATGGATGACACTGGATTCCATTCAAATTCCATCACAGCCTGCAGGGGGGAGGCCTTGGTCACTGAGCCCTGTGCCCTCCAGCCCTTCCTGTCAGAGACTCTGAGGGAGACATTCGATAAGCTGACATTTATGCAGCAGGGTGTGGAGGAGGGAAAGTGGAGGACAGAGGCATCAGAGTGGGTGTGGCAGCTTCGGTATTTAGCAGAGAGAAGTGGAGATGAGGATAAAGGGATGAGTGGGAGACGAGAGAGGGGGTAGAATGATGGAAGGATTTTCTTCTTCAGTCTAAGAATTCTGGATCCTTACAACAGCTCCCCCTGTCCTTACTGGACACAAGCATCTCATGAGAAACTCTACTCATCTTCAAAATACAGTCTCATCTCCATGTGAATCAAAGCAGCAAAGGCAATTAGGCTCTTTGCAGGGTTACATGCTATACATATTCTTGCTTATATTTTATATAAAAGCTGGAAAATACAAACACTGATTTTTACGTTATTGTTGGGCTTTCTCTGTCAATTTCTATAGTCTGCTGTGGCCTTCGTAAGCATTTATTTTGTGTCAGTTGCTTTTTTTTTTCACCTTTCCATTAATTCCCTGACCCATCTTTTTGTTTTTCTCTGAGAAATGCAGATTTCTGTTGTCCATGCACCTTTCTGCCAGTCTTTGTCTTTTAAGAGCAGCTGCTTAGGCAGTCACAAGGTTCAGTTCTGAAGCTGTCCCCCCAGGCAACTTGCATTTCAGGGCAAAGGAGCCCTCTTTAAGTGTAACACACATGCATAAAAGTGTACAGATTATATATTTTCAGCTTGAAGTGTGTTCAGAGTGATTGAATGGAGTGACCAGCTAGACCAAGAACCAGAGCCCACCTAGTGCCTCATAATCTCCTGGTGCCCCCTTTCAGCATTTCTCACCCTCAGGGGTTAAAACTATTTGATAATACTATTTTGTCACTGGCCTCTTTTTCTCAATATTATGTTCATGAAATTTCACCCCTGCTGTTACATATACTTGTAGTTTGTTCATTTTCATTTTTCTCTCTGGATAATGAACAAATCATATTGCATTAATTCTACTACCTATGGACATTTTGGGGTTTTTACAATTTGAGGCATTCTTTTACATGAATTTGGGTAAACACGTATCTTCTTTCTGTTGAATTTATGCCTCAGAGAGGAATTGCTCTTTCACAGACTGGCATATATTCAGCCTTAGTAGAGACCATTAGTCTGTGTCTGAAGATGCTTTACCAATTTATTCCCACCCTGAAAAGTTAAAGAGTTCTATCTGCTTTGCAGTCTTGCCCACACTTGGGATTTTAGATTTTAGTTCTTTTGGTGATTGTGTGTTGATAGAGGATTGTGGATTTAATTCACATTTCTTTAATAGCCAATAAAATTGGCCATTGACTACTCTTTTTGGTGAAGTACCTGTTAAGTATTTTCATCATTTTAAATATTAGATTATGTGCTTATTTTATTGCTTTGTAAGAGTTCTTTAAAATTGTGGATGTGAATTCTTTGATGGGTGCTATAAAACAAATGTCTTCTCCCGGGCAGAAGTTTGTCTTTCCACTCTCTTCATTAAACTCCTCACTTTATAATTGTCAAACTCACACTATTTGGTTACTTTTCCTGTCAAAGTTATTGCCCACTCTCTCACCCTATTGTAGCTTCTGCCCAACATAGCAATCATTGCCTTAGTCACAATAATTCCTTTTCTTACCCCTCTACTCCCAACCATGAGCACCTGAGGAACAGACATCCTAGTCTAAGTGGAAACAGCAGCTGCCATTTTGGGGGAGGTTCTGGGTGTTTTGCTTTTAATTATCTCTTCCAACTTTCTGCTGTATAACTGAATAAAAATACATCTTACCTCAGAGAAAAGAAATGTGTGTAATATTGTATGCTGGTCCCTGCCTCATCTCCTGTGTACTGTACATCCATCGTTTACAGAGGGACTTTCAATTCAGCATGTTACGCAAAGGAATTTCTCATTTTTTCTTTCCATCCTAGGCCACTTTCCTTCCTGACCTCTGATATTATGGAGGAGCAATCTGACTGCCGAGAAGTTAAGGGAAGCAAAAAGTCATTCTTTTTAATTGTCTTTTAATCCCTTCTCCCACATCCAAGCCATGTTTTATGTTCCTCTGGCCTTGCCTCTTTGTTTTCTTGGAAAATTACAATAGCTCTTAATCATCTATTGCACAGGATGGAGTTCAATAGGCAACGAAGACACTGTTCAAGATTATTGCAATAGGGAGAGAGATTGAGCTCAACGTTGCTGAAACAAAAGGCAGGATTTTTTTTAGGCACTGGGGTGAGCTAGTGGAAAGTGCTGGAGGACAGTGGACAGGAGGCTGGTGGATGTGATTGGACCCTGGTTGTTGTTAATTGGTGCTTGTCAAAGGTAGGCTCCTATCTTCCCAAAGGGACTAGGAGACAGAGGCCAGAATCTTTCTTACGGTTTTATTTCAAAGACATGGCTCCCAGGTTCTGAGAAAGATGTTCCTGGATTGTAAAACTGGCAAGTGAACTGTCAGGAGAAGATTTACATCTCAAAGTAACAGAGAAAAAAAAACCAACAACTAAGATTGTAAGTTTTCTAAAGTAAATGCCCTAAGAAAAAGGAGGTTAGGGGTCTATGGTCAGAATAAGGCCTGTGTAAAGTTAGTCAAGTTGAGAATGTTAAGGCAAAATCCATCATTCTCATCCTAATTTAAATTGCAGAGTTTAAACTGGTTTTACCATTCCATCCCTCTGTTCCAATGTTTTTCATGAACTCTAAACACAAGAATGTATTGAAGAGCCCTCATGCTCTTATTCAAAACTCCCTAGAGTCTTTCTCCTGCCATCCTGGGGAGTGGGGTCACCATGGGGATTCTGAGATGTTCCTCTGGGTGTGACTGGATCAGCACCTGGGAAGCCAGAGGAGGATTAAAAGTGGGCACCATTCTGTGGGCCAGAGGCCAGGGTAAGGAGTCCCTGCATCTCTTGGCAAACTCTGACTGGGGCTCTGAGCTGTTGCAGCACAGTCATTGTTTCTGGTCTCCTCACATATCTCTGTTGTGGGATATGGAAGCAGAAAGGTGAGGCAAAACCAAGAAGGCCAAGTCATCAGAAGAAGCTGTACATGCCACCCCAGGTCCTTGTGCCTTGCTTTCTGGAAAGGTGAGGGTAAGGGATAAGACTAGTTGGAATTATTGATCTTTTACTACAATATTATGGCTAACCATTTTACATAATCTAAGCATTTTACCTAGATGTTGCATTCAGTGCTCTCAGTGTCTTACATATAGGGTATTAGATAAAGCCATCCCTATTTTAAGAGTGAGGAAACTGACTCTAAAGAAGGTTAATTTCAAAGTATCAAAAGATGCAAGTGGCCGACGCTGGGGTAATAGGAATTATAAGTTTGGTGAGAATGGAGCAAGAGAAAAGAGATCAAGTAAATCCCAAAGTTATCAGACTTCCAGCTAGATGTGTAGTATTTCTTGACAGACAGGCATTTCCTCTCAGGTAGGAGCTTAGGGAATGACCCACCTAGACTTTGAGTAGTAGCCCAAGCTGCCCTTAAAGAGCTGTCTGGTAGTTGCATTATCTCAGATTCTATCTGACAAAATCCCGAAACTTTTCTTTAAATGGATACCACCTGTACCCCACCAAGGTTTAGGTTGTGCACCAATGGGACAAATATGTCCTGCATCCATCCTTTGAAGGTCAGGGATGTGGACATGGCTCCCCTTAGGGGTTCTCAGATGACAAGGGAAATCTAAAATTCCATACCTTTCTGTCCTACTGAACACACAGAACTCAATTGAAAGTCCATAACACATTTAAGTGTCTGAAATTAAATCTGGAGTTGAAGCAGCAGCATGTTATTACTTTTAATCAGCGCAGTGCATGAAAGCCCCTTTGGAGAAATCATTATTTTACCTCTACATGTAGAAAGCAGACTTGGTCTCTGGAAAATGACAGGGGACCCTTTGCCCTGCCTGTCCATCAGACTTGGGAGCTGTCTTCTACTTTTGCCACGTCCAGGGCTGGGGTCAGATTTAACTCCTAGGGATGTTTCTTCAGGGTTCCACCTTGCTTGGTTCTTAGCTGTACTTTTCTTAATGAAGGGATGAGAAGCAGAGGGATTAGTAACTATAGTTACCATTTATTAAGCACTTTCTGTATCAGTTAAGGTTTTTAGTAGCATACAATCAAAACTGGTTTGAGCAGAAGGGCAATTTATTAAGGGATATTAGGCTGTGCACAGAATCTCCGGCAAAGCTAATGAACAGCGTTTAGAAGCTGTACAGCCAGAAACAATTCCCAAAATCGTACTGCAGAATTAGAGGTAATAGGGACACTGCAGATGCCACCCCTGGGCACACCACCACAGCTTAAACTGCTAATTGTTAGCATTGGTGCCATGCATCATTTTTTATGCAACAGTAATGCTAGGGAAATAATATTACCTTTATTTTATAGATGAGGTTACTGAAGTTCAGAATGATTACATAGCTTGTTCCCAAAGTTAGCCAGAAACTCTGGAGTGTAAATTCCGTGAGGATGTGAACTGCACTGGTTTTGCTTACTCAAGCAGAGTACTTAGTATAGTGACTGTTTATAGTCAGTGTTAAATATATTGATGGAATACATAAATGGAGAAAATGGTGTGTGTGTGTAATGGTATTGTGTTTGTTTGATCTAAACACTGTCTATTACCTCCTTCCCCAACACACCTTCCTGTGGCATGTGTTTCTGTCTCTGGCCAAAGGGTTGGGCAAGTGATTCTGGTTCAGACCATCAGAATATTATATCCTCTTGGCTATGGGCCCTGAAGTTGGAAGAATGCAGGTTTGGCCAGGTGTTCCACTATCTGGTGAAGATCTGACTACAATATAAAAGAATAAAACCAATGTGCACAGAGCAGCAAAGTCAGAATTTTTGATTCAGTTTTCCCATGTTCTTAATGTTGACCCCTTTAAGCAAGTGCTATTGCTCCAGCCACAAAAGGTAGGTTGAAAGTGGTAACTTGTGTCAAGAAGGGAGTTTTATTTGAAATGTCATCTCCGTGCTCCATTATATGTGTGCTTCAAGAACTTTTCCAGAATTGATCAAAGTGTAAGTTTGCTTGCTGCTTCTTCCTCTTTCTCAGCAAGTCCCTATGTGTCATACCTTATTCATATTTGAATGGAGCCTTTTTGTTATCTTCCTTCTAAGCTTGGCTCGGGAGTATCTCTGGGACCCTGTTTGTTGATAAAATTGTTGGTCCAAGGATATAAGGATGATGGTGGATGGAGAACTGTAGCTTCCAAAGCAGATAATGCAAGTTCTTGTAGCCATGGCAAGTTTTAGCCTGGCTATACGTGAGGGCTCTTCTATTGGAAGCAGTCTGTTGCAGGCTCTTTATGTTGGCACATAGAGAATAGAGCACACATTCAAGATCGCTTCTCTAAAGGAACTATTATGAAGTTGTCAGTAAGGAGCCCAGGCTTCTTCCAGGAGCATAGCCACACTGTGGGCCTCTGTGGATAATGGAATATAATTTAGGAATTAGATATTTGCTCTATTCATGGTAGTTCTTGGCCAGGCCATCTTGGCAAATCCTTATAGTACCAAGGCTCTCTCATTATCGGGACTCATTGTTTCTAATCCAGCTCTAACACTGATAGTGTGACTTTCTCTCTCATTTCCTGGAACTCTCTCTGGCCACAGACTAGCACCTTGAGCACTAGTGATTTATTTTCAAGTAACTCCTAGGGTTATTTTTTCTGTATGGGGTGATGGGTGGAACTGAGAGGGAGGGAAAAGCATTCTAAAGCTTCAGTGGTGCTTTTGCGAATGATTCGTTTATGACTCTAGTCTGAAAAAGCAGTTTTTAAAAACACAACAACAACAACAACAAAACCAACAAAAAAAGCAGTTTGTGTTACTTCATAGAGGATATTGAGATGCATGGGTTTGGTAGGTACTTGTTGTCCACTAACCATCTTCTGCTCAAGCCCCTGATTCTTGTGTATTTCTGGCATTTAAATCAAACATACATCTCCATGTCTCTCTGCTTTGTTGCTTCAGGAATTTTTCTGAAGCTAATAAAACCATTTAGCTTAGCTTAGTTACAACCAGAATGCTGGAGGAATGAACATCTCACTTTCCTAGAGTAACTTTTAGCCACCTGGAGAAGCCAGTCAATGGCGGAGTGCTTGGAGACGTATTCTTCATGGTTCCTTAAGTCATCTCCAGCAGCACTGAACCCCAGTTTCCCACATTGGTAACCAGTGAGTAGTTGTACCCTATATTTGTTTTTCTCCTTTACTTTTGTCACTCCCTTAATTTTGCCTCTTGGCTGTCTCCTGAGAACTACACCCAAGATTTTGTCCTAAGCATTTATGTTCTGATGCTAATTCTCTGACATCAGCAGGGCATCCTATAGTTCAATTCAATTCTGACACTAACTACCTGGTATTAGCACAGATCCCACAAATTATGAGCAAAGTGCTCCATAAGACTGCCTTCATTTTAGATGTCGGCTGCAAGTCTCAGGGACCACCTGTACTTTTGACCTACTGGCTTTAAATTCAGAGGTTTCCATGTCCCATCATGTTTAACAATTTGCTAGAACAAATATCAAAGAATTCACTGAAAATATATACTTATGAATGTAGTTTTATTATAAAAGATACAACTAAGGGACAGCCAAATGAAAAGATGTATAGGACAAGGTCTAGGAGGGGGGGAGGGGGAGATAACTTCCATGGCCTCGTCTCATGGAGGCTGGGTACATCACACTTCCTACCCATTAATGTGGTCACCAACGATGAAGCTCTGCTGGCACTCAGTATCCAGAGTTCTTATTGGTCTTTTATTACAGAGGCATAATAGTTTAACTTATTGGCCTCATGATTTAACTCAATGTCAAGCTCCTTCACCTTCCCTAGAGATTGAATTGCCCCAAAGTTTCAACTCTCCAATCTTGTGGTTAGTCTTTTTGGTGACTAGCCCCCATCCTGATGCTGTGTATGGGCCCTGGCTATATGTCATCTCATTGGCATAACAAAGATACTCCTACAGCTCAGGAAGTTCTGAGGGTTTTTCAAGTCCTATACCAGGAACTGGGACACAAACTAGATATATTTATTATACCATGGTTTTACTTTGGAGGAAATTCAAACTAAAACATAAAGTTTTCACACCCACACCCAACACCTATTAAAAACATTCTGTTGTCAAGTTCCAAGTTTTCCCCATAAAGTGAGAGAGACTAAGTTGATGGAACCACATTGTGGAAGGTCTTTAATTCCATGTGCATAATGAAAACAAGTGACAATTACTTCAATTTTCTAAGTACAGAATGATTAAATGAATGTATTGGCCTTTGATGCCCTTCAGAATCACTTGAAGAAATGACAATCCTGAATAAGATTTTCTAGAGTGCCATATGGGTCTCTGTAGATAAGAACAACAGTCAGAGCTGACATCCAGTGCCAAGGAGGCTTTGAGAGTGCTGTCCATGTTAACTAGCAAAGGAACCAACCTAATCTCCATTTATAGGGAAACTCCACTTCTGCTTCATGGGACTCTCAGGTTCTATCTACTCCAGTGCATCCCAGAGCCTCTGGAACAACATAGCTCCATACATTTGTACATGCTGTGCGGTGCCTGAGCCTTGATTATGTCTACAGTTGATGGATAGAACTGCTTTTCCCACTTTCATTCCCTATCCACCTCTAGACTCAGCTTTCTACTCAATGCTCTCATCTTTAAAGCTTTGATAAATCAGTTTCCATTTCCTGGGCCCCAATGTGCTCTCATATTTGAAGACTTTTCTGAGCATCTCTTCCACCTTCCCAGAATCCTTCATCTCTGAATGGTTATTGTCCTCTTTGAACTGCTGGCCTTTCTTTTCTTCTTCATCATAAGGAAAGAGCCTGCCTCTGCTCCACCCCATAACTGCTTGCCTTAATAACTCTGCTTTTCGTAATGAGGCTTAATTGCAAGTTTTATTGACAGACTTATGTTATGCCACAGGAACCCATCTTGAGTCAATTAAAATCAATTAATCACACCGTGATTAACTTTAATTGTGAGATGTTTTCTACACCCAACAAATAACCATTCACATATGTTTCAATTAATATTTTTACCCCCTTCTTTGTTGACAAATTATCTATTATACTTAAAATTAATTAAATGTTAGCATGGTCCCAATTAACATTACATTAACAATAAAAGATGCCTTGATTGTTAATATTGAGCAAGATCTATGACAATCTACCTCTTACAATGTGCACCATAAATTATTTAAACATGTTGGGGCCTAAACTCTTTGCAAATATAGAGGATGGGACTGAGTCAAATGTAAATCCCCATTTAAAGCTATGGAAAACCCCCTGATTGCACCAATGTACACAATAATGATTTAATAAAAATTGAAAAAAAATAAAGCTGTGGAAAACCTTGGGACTTTTGGCTTCAATATGACATAAGCAGAGAAAGTAAAACCTTGTTATCCTACAAATAGTTGCCTATCTTTCTCTGTCTATGCTTTTGTAAACTAACAGTTAATGTCTAGTTATCATTCCTTTATATATAGTCATTTTAAATTCTATTCAATATTTTATATTATCTTTGTCTCCTTCATCCCATCTCATTTCCCTCTACCTTGAGCATTTCTCACCTAAAGGCTAAACTGCAACCTCCATCTTTCATTTTTCATTAAATTTTTGTTTTTGAGACTCATTTAATTAGGATATGTGGGGCTATTTAATATGCAAATGTTATTTATCCATGCCCATGTTGATAAGCATCCAGATTGTTTTTAATGCTTTGCTTTTACAAGTAATATATCGATAAATATCTTTATGCAACTGAATTTGAGTAATTATCAGTGATATCGTCCTTACTGAGCCTTCCTTGTGTTTATATTTGATGGATAGAACTGCTTCTCATCACTGGGTCATAGAGCAAGCCCAAATTACATCCCAGACTTGGACGTATTCTACATAGGAGGAAAGGGAGGTCTAGAGATATTAAGCACTTTTTTAAATGTCAAGTTTGTGGCTGGGCTTGATTTCAGTTCTTCTGAATCTTAGTGTTTATTTCGCAATATGCTATCATATTTTCTTTTGTTTGCTGGAATTTTCTAAGTATAATATAATGTCTCCAGTATGATAGTTTCATTGTGCACTAGCTTGGCATCGTCTTTGTTTTGGTCACCCTTAAGTAAAGAGTGGACATTCAATACATGAGTCATAGCTGACTTGGAGATGCATACAATTATTATTATATAATAGGCGATGGCTTTGAGAATATAAGCCCAAACTCTTCTCTTCAAAAGCATCTGCTTTTGGCATTGAGAAAAGGCCTATAAAACCAGCCAAATATTTAGGAATAAGTGATGGAGACCTAACAGTGATTGACCAGGGATATCAAAGTTTCCCTTACAAAAAATGGCAAAACACTGCTTCGTTGTTTAGAAAAAAGTTATTACCACATTCTTTTTTTTTTTACAAATAATCTTGCCCTAAAGCATGTGTCTGTGTATGTCTTTGAGAGAGATACAGTGATATAAATCTTCTAAGCTTTTAAGCAATCTTGGGAACTTTATATTTATTTTGGTTGCTTGGAAAAGCTTTGGCTCCTAAAATGATGCCATCCCTAGATGAATAATTTTCCATCCATATACCCCTTACCTCAGTTCACATTAATTTCTTAAAGGTTAATCGAGCAGCTTCTGAGTCCAATCACTTGATTACAGCAACAATTTATATTTGCTACTATTATAATAAATGTAAAAGATGGATAGAAATAAGTGGCAAGTTTGAGGGCTGAGCTGAGTGCTGTAAGTGACCAGAGGAGAAAGCTGCTGAGTCAGTGAGAGTGAGTGGTGAGCAGGGAGGTGATATTTGAGCTGGATTTTAAAAGATGTGTAGATAATGTACCCTAATCATTTGTACCCTCCTATTAATCTGAGATTTAAAAAAAAGGAAAAAATAGATGCCTAAGAGTTGGTCAGGCAGAGGAAGGAAGGATGTTATCACAAGAATGGAAGACAGCAGGCCCCTTCTTTCTCCTCCTACATCACTTCCATCTCCTTTTCCTCCTGCCCCTATAGTAACCATGTTTAGAAATAATCCAGGATCCCCGAGGGAAGAGGAACAAGTGTTCTACATTGCACCATACTAAGCATGCCCCTCTAGCACTGTGCCTGTGAAACGCATTTCACGTCTCATTTGTTCCCTAAATGAGAAGTGAAAGCAGTTACACCTCGTTTACATTTGTGCTGTTTTACTGAACTGCATAGCTCCATCCCAAGTCATGAAATGAGATCAGTGCCCCTTTCTCTTCTCAGATTGAATCCACACAGCTCTTCAGACACTCCTCAGCCTGTAGTGGCTTCCAGAAACCAGGAATCTACTAAGTGTCGTGGGAAAAGGCTTGAGGGTTGGAGGATAGGAAGGAGTAGCAACAGAGTATTCACTTCCTTTTAGGTGGAGGAAATGGCTTTTCTTTTAGGCCAGCAGTGTGTTATGGAGGTACAATTTACTTAATTAAAATGAAGAAATCATAAATGTACAGCTAGAAGAATTTGAATCTTTATGTATACCAGTGTAAACAATACTTAGATTGAGGTATAGAGCATTTCCCTTACCCCTTAAAATACTCTCAAGCCTCTTTCCAATCAAGAATCCCCTCCTCCAATACAACCACTATTCTGACATTTCTCATGGTAGCTTAACTGTGCCTATTCTAGAACTAAATACACATTAAAGGAAATAGTGTGTATTATTTTGTGTCTGATTTGTTTTGCTCAAATAAGATGTGAGAGATTCATGCATGTTCTGGTATGTATAAGCAGATCAGTCTTTTGAATTGTTCAGGTGTATGTTATTGTGTAAATAAACCATAGTTTAGTCAGTCTCCTTTTGATGGAAGTTTGGATTTTGTTCTGCTTTTGTCTATTATAAGTGAAACTGTTATAAATATATTTTGGAAGGTTTTATGGACATATATACTCATCTCTCTTGGGTGTACAGCTAGGGGTGAAATTTGTGACTTGTAATGTAGCTGCATTTTAACTTTATTAGAAACTGCCAAATAGTTCTCTGAAGTGATTATACCATTTTATATTTTACCAGTTTTGTATTAAAATTCTGGTTGCTGCTTAACATACTAAGATGGTGCCAAAGTAACAGCTTCTTTGAAACTAGGCACAGTGAGTCCGGGGAGAGAAGACTCCAGCATCTCTGGCTGGTGGGATCTACCCAGAAACAGACCTTTGGGGACACAGGGAGTCAGTGTGAGACTTCTGGACCCCATGAGGAGGATAAAAAAAAGCAGTGAAGAACTGGCAAGTGTGTGCTTGAGTTCATTTGGTTAAATCCCGCTGGCAGCTATAAATACAGCAGCAGTGAGATTGCAAACTGGAAAGGCCTTACCCGTGAGCTGTTTGGTTTTTTTGGTCTTGGCACTCAGTTGAACTACCTTGGGAGAACTTGGGCAAGAGTACAGAGGTCTTTAAGTGTTGTCTAGGGCCCAAGACTGAGCCGCTGAGCTGGTTGGAGCTAATAGTGTTTGGCTGTGGGCTGCACGGAGCCATTGTGGGAGAACTGCCCCAGCAAGCTCCACCCTCAGGGTCCCAGAGCAAGGATCAGGCAGGAGTGAGTAATCTAGTGACTGAGCAGCCTAAGGGCAGGGACTGAGATGCCTTACAGGCTTAGCCCTCAGGGGCATACAGTGAGACAGGCTTTGGCACACTGGGTAAGTGGATAGCCACTTCAGGAGTGATCCCAGTGACAAGTGCTTTCCTGGGAAAGCTTCTGCTTGGCCAAGGTTACCAGTTTAAAGTGCCTTGTAAGTGGGCGGAGAAGAGATTTAGCCTCTCCATCCTGCAGGGTTTGAGAAATCAACAGAGGCCTCCAGTCTCCATCTTGTACAGCTATACTAGCACTATGATTAACATCTCATACCCCAGAAGATCACCTATTGCCCAGACAATATCTACCAAGATTATATATACTGCATTGTTTTTGCTTTTTTGTTTTTGTTTTTAATTTCAACATTTTCCCTATAGATTTTTCTTTTCTCTTTCTTTTCTTTCTTCATTTTTCTAGTTTAAATACAATATCCCATTGTTGCCTATTTCAACGAAATGAAATACCTAAGAATATACCTTACAAAGGTGCTGAAGGACCGCTATAAAGAAAATTATGAAATCCTTTGAAAGGAAATAGCACAGGATATTAACAAATGGAAGAACATACCATGCTTATGGCTGGGAAGAATCAGCATTGTTAAAATGTCTATACTTCCCAAAGCAATCTACTATTCAATGCCTTCCCCATTAAGATACCAACATTGTACTTTCAAGATTTGGAAAGAATGATTCTGCGTTTTATATGGAACCAGAGCAAACCTTGTATAGCTAAGGCAGTTCTTAGTAATAAAAAGAAAGCCAGGGGCATCACCATACCAGATTTTAGGCTGTACTACAAAGCTTAGTGGTCAAGACAACATGGTACTGCCAGAAAGTAGAGACATGGACATTGGAAATCAAACAGAAAACCAGGAAATGAAACTAACATCTTACAACCACCTACTCTTTGATAAACCAAACAAGAACATACCTTGGGGGAAAGACTCCCTATTCAATAAATGGTACTGGGAGAACTGGATAACCACATGTAAAAGACTGAAACTGGTCCTACACCTTTCTCCACTCACAAAAGTTGATTCAAGATAGATAAAGGACTTAAATTTAAGGCATGAAACAATAAAATCCTAAAAGAAAGCATAGGAAAAACACTGGAAGATATCAGCCTGGGGAAAGACTTCATGAAGAAGTGAGCCATGGCAATTGCAACAACCACAAAAATAAACAAATGGGACTTAATTAAACTGAAAAGCTTCTGTACAGCTAAGGAGATAACAACCAAAGCAAATTGACAGCCTACACAATGGGAAAGGATATTTGCATATTTTGAATCAGACAAAAGCTTGATAACTAGGATCTATAGAGAACTCAACTTAATCCACATGAAAAAAGCCAACAATCCCATATATCAATGGGCAAGAGACATGAATAGAACCTTTTCTAGAGAAGACAGACGAATGGCTAACAAACATATGAAAAA
>CAUYRH010057194.1:0-18718 GCA_963574655.1 Perodicticus potto
ATCCCATTCTTACAACAACATTTATAGGTCGATATTCTCACTATCAGTCTATCAATTTTCTCATCTGTAAAAGGCAAATAACAAGTGATTTACTGGTTGGTAGAACAAGCACCTGATGAAAGGTGGCAATGGAGGATGCAATAAATTAGAAGCTTATTAGTGATTAGTAAATTAGGAACATGTGAGTATAATAATGAGTAATGAGATGGTGGTAAGTATAGCTTGGGGAACTGGCAGTGGCCCACCTTCACTAGTTGCCATCAAACATGTGCTCACCATGTGTGTCACTCCTGAGCAGTCATTTTCATGTCTATCCAGGACAGAGTGAGGAATGTCAACCAAGCTGTCCGAAGGTAGCAGCAGACGGGGCTCTGGGAAGGCATATCGGGGCTGACAGGAGCCGGTGATCAGAGTTCGAGCCTTGCCTCTGCCCAAAATCTTTCCCTACTGTGCCTTAATTACTGCCACCTCTGATGTCTGTGATTCACAGAGGGAGCACATGCTATTCTGTCCCGCCGGCAGCAGCCCCTGTGCAGCTAACCGTGCACCTGCCATGAGGTTGGACGCTTTATGGGGACTTATGGCAGCCCCTGTGTGGCTCTCCTTGTACCTGACGTGAGGTTGGATGCCTTCTGAGGACTCACACTAACTCCTGTGTGACTCAACGTACACTTGACATGTGGCCAGATGCTTCATGGGGACTCATGGCATTCCCTGTGTGGCTTACCTTGCACCTGACGTGAGGTTGGATGCTTCCTGAGGACTCACACAGTAGCTCCTGTGTGGCTCAATGTGCACTTGACATGGGGCCAGATGCTTTATGGGGACTCATGGCAGCCCCTGTGTGGCTCACAATGCACCTGACGTGGCAAGGGACACTTCATGGGGACTCACTGCTCCCACCAGACTGTGTCTCCAGTGAGGAAGACACACTTCCCCTCTCTCCCTTGATTGTCACAGTGAGAGGCCAGTCACTATCAGAAATTCACATTCAGGAGGCTTAAAACTGGAAGCTGTAAGTCCACACAGGTGAACAGTCAGGTCCACTTCACAGAGATGCTCCCCGTGCGATATGCTGCTGGGGCTGCTCTCTGCGTGCCCAGAAGAGCACTGCATACCCGCTGGGTGGCATTAAGACCTCTCTGGGCAACAGGAATTGTGCCTCATGCTGGCACTGCGACCTGGTCACTGTCCGCAGATGCTTAGGTTAGGCCAAGGTGCAGCTCACCAGCCGCTTGGCGAGGGACGGCTCTGTTGAACCGCGCCCTTCTAGACAGGCCAGTGCTGGTGTGCACAGAAACACTTCTCCCCAAAACACACTTGTACACGCACTGGTACCAACTCACCCACTCGTGCACACATGTACACACAAGCACACACACGAATGTTCGCTAAATGCTCCCCTTTCTTGAGAGAAACTGTTCTCAATGAATCTCTGCAACCTCCTGTCAACCATTCCTTACGACTAAAAGCTAAGAAGTGCCAGGTGCTATGAAAAGTGGGGAAACTGCAGAAACTGAGTGTTACTGTGGCATGTGATTCAGGGCAATCTTAGACCTGTTACTTTCTTGGCATTATTATTACTAATATTATTACTAATATTTTGATGCAGTAATCGTCTGTTTTCTTTTCTGAATGTGTTTATCTTCATTCATTCTTTTTTTTTCCACATGGAATCGATGCTTTATTTTAACCAATTAAATAATTTTCTATAAACTGAAGGAAAGGAGAAACCCTTAACAGTAATATTGAGCATGTTTGGGTTTTGAAAAATTTTTATTGACTGTAAATTTTTCATGTGCTTTAAAAAATTATATTAGCAACAGGGATCAAGTTTTAAAGAGGGGGGTGAGCATCAATAGCACCTGAAAACTTCCTTTGACCAGACTAAGATGTTTCATATGGTATCCCTGCAAGTACTCTGATCACATTACATTGCTTATTTAAAATATCGGAGATTCTAGTCTGATCGAGTCAAAGAGGAAGATGTAAAAGCTTGGCTACAAAGCTGAGATCCTTTGAAAGTGTACTGTTTTCTTATTCTGCTTTTAATGTTTAAATCATTTCCTCTTTTAGGCCATGAGTTTAAGAATGCCCAAAGACTGTCATCATTCATTCTTTATGTGGTTTTTGTTTCTAATCTTTATTGTAAACATTGTTATTGTTATTAAATTTTAAGCCTTTTGAATTCTGTGAAGGCAAAAAGTGGAAACCTAATAAACACATGTATATTTTAAAAAAGTAAAAATAAAAACTTAAGGAGACATTTAATTTAAACCCGGTCTAAGAATGAAGCAGTCGGCACACCCTTAAGCCACGCTATTCATGGGCAGGATGGTTCAAATGATCATATGCTCAACTCTTCCCTCCCACTGAGTTAAATCTGTCCTGGTCACAGCAGACCTATGCTGAACCTCCATCTCAGTCTTCTCAGAGAGCAGCCTGCACCACAAGTGACAGTCTCCCGAGAAGGGGCTGGGCTGTGGGATTGAGGGGGACCTCTAGGCTGGCACCCAGCCCTCAGGTGGCCTTGATCTAGAGAGCACAGTTCCTGCCATGCCACCCCCCACATGAGCTCCATTCTGTTCAACAAGAGGTCTCTCCTTGGTCCCCACTCCCTATGGCCATCTCAGTCCCTCTCTGTGGCTCCCAGCCTGCCAGCTCGCTGCAGAATTAGCTTGTGTTTCTAGCTTATGCCAGGACCTATCTCATTCACCCTTGGGCAGGGCAGATAGTATCCCCAGGAGGCTGTTGGGGGCACCCTGTAGTGGCCTTCCTGCTTCCTTGCAGGCCACCACAGATGCAGCCAAGTGCCACTCCAGAGAGACACCACCCTTGTTTCATAGGAAGAAAAAGAAGTTTCCAATGATGATGGCTACCCCTAACCCACATCAATCCTTGGCGTCTGGGAGGCCTGGACCAAACATGCTGTGCTTTTCTGGGAGGCTGGGGAAGGCCCAGGAGGCTCTCAGTGTGGGGAGGGAGAGTGGGCCCCTGCTGGGTGCTGGGGCTGGAGAGTGCTCAGGGAACACATTTCTGAGCTGACTGAAGCCCAGAGGAGGCTGGGCAGGGAGGAGGTGTGGGCATGGCGGAGCCCTCCTTTGCTCCGGGGAGTAGCCCTGCCCCACATGCTCTGCCTTTTCCTCATCTCCTCTGGGGATCCATCCTGGCCTGGCCTCTCCTGCCCACCCACACCCTCCCTGTGTCCTCCATACCCTTCCCTTTTTCCTGACTGTTGATATCACTGCTGCTGGTGACAGATTCTGTTACCATATTCTGTGATTCTAAAAGTCACAGTTTTAAAACATGTCAACCTGTCTGAAGTGGGGCTGCAGCTGAACAGCTACCGCTCTGGCCAGGCCAACTTGTGGCTGGTTATCTGTGGATGGACATCCCAGTTTGCAGAAAGGATGTCCGGGCTTGACAGATGGCCCAGTAACACCAGTAGGGCTCATCTGCCGAGAAACATCGCATGGCTGAGGTCCTGTCCCCCGTCCCAGTGTCATGTGGAAAACTTCAGATGTCAAAAAAAGACTCTCAGTCAAGAAACAGCTCAAAAACACAGGTTCTGCGTTGGAAAAGGTTGAGCAGTATTCAATTAACTTTTTTCTATAGTTTCTCATTTTTTCATGGGAAAATAACACAGGATAAATAATACCTACATCTACATAAGACTCTTCAGTAATGCAAGAACTCTGTCCAGTGTGTGCAAAGAAAGACCCTATGTGAAAATGAAGCTCTGAGGAAATGTCTTCTTGCTGACCCCTAAAATAAGGGTGCATCCTACACCCTGAAACCCTGGAGCATCAGAGTTCCCAAAGTATCTGACTTTTCTTGAGACTGCTCCCCTCCCCACCTGGATCACTGGCTCCTGGAGGCTCTGTACCAGGTAGGTTGCAGTAAACATCTGCTGGGCAGAGAGCTGACCTGAAGCGAGCTCTAGGTTCCTACAATCCTAACCTTCTCTGAGGGGGATATGAGCCACTCACAGGACAGGGTGGAGACACTAACGCTTCTCTCTTTCCCATCCTGTATTGTTGCAGGGGACAAAAGATACCTTTGAAGTAGTTCCTGGAGAAATAAAATGTCATTTAATTCCTTGAGCCTAAGCAGACAGGAAAGGGGAATGGAAAAGCCATACACCAGGGTGTTCCTGGGCCTTCCTTCAGGGCCACCCCAAGGCTGCCTCAGGTATTTTTTCTTAACAGCAGGAAATGCCTGTGACCCTCTCCTACTGCAGAGTAACCACGAATGGAAGGGACTCATCTGCCTTGTTCTCACAATTCTGATGGGCCATCATAAGGACAGCTGCACTGGGGCTGGGTCATCACTGTCCCTGGTACATTGGATGTGTCCAGATGTGTCCTTGGGAACGAGTGTCACAGCAGGGTTGTGAGCATCTCTGGAAGGGCTCTGTCCCCCTCACATGTGGAGGAGCAAAGGAAATTTCACCCTAAATGTGGCTTCTGCGTATTTCTGACCAAGGCCTTAGAAGAAAGACAATGATACCCCCCTCCTCCCCCTGTGATCTCAGTACACTGCAGGAAAACAGATCAGGAATGCCACCAGACCTGGCTGAATAGCTCAAAGCATAAAACCTGCCTGCAGACTAATTTAAAGTCCATCTGTTCCTCCTCCATCCCTTCCTTTCCCTCGCAACCATTTATTCCCCCAAACAGAATTACCTATACTCCTCATTTCCCTCTCCCCTCTAAAAAGTTTGTATTACAAATTCCTGGACCTCATGGGGATGTTGAGTAATCACGTTGTAATTCTCTCCTTGACATGGTAAATTAACCTTTCTCTCATTAATCTGCCTTAATTCCGCCTTTCAGCAAACTTTTGGGGGAAAGGCCAAGTCTGCCTTCGACCCCACACACATGTCAGGCTTTTCTGGCTGCAGAGGAGCAGGTGGACATCAGGGGATGGCAACTGGACAGCAGGTGGACAGCAGCTGCAGCAAAGGGAGCCCAGCAGTCAGGCTTGGGGAGTACCAGCCGGCTGGACTCAGGGTGCTTCCAGCTGGACAGGCTGCCAGTTCTGTGCCCTCACTTCAGATAAGGGGGGTTCAGGGGAAGCAGGTTGACCTGAGGTCATGCAAGGTCCAGGCCACCCAGTCCTTCACTCCATGGCATTAGGAAAGCCCAGTATTAGAGATGGGGGGCCAGCAGGCCAGGGTCCATTTATGAGAGACCATTGCCTCCTTGGGCTACACCTCCAGGAAGACCAGGTCCCCAGGAATCTACAGTCAATCCCAATACCAGACAAACAAAAGCCAGTGTCTTTAGAAAGGTCCAAAGGGGATCATCGGGGAACACCTCAAGGAGAGTTTTCAACACACAGAGAGCAGGATGAGGAAAGAAGGTTCCCAAGTGGAGCAGAGGGCACGAGCAAGGTCTCGCAGTGAATGGTCCTGGGTTCCCAGCAGCCACCTGCAGGGTATCTTCAGATGCACCATGCCTTTGAAGATATAGCAAGATGGGAAAGACCAGATAGAGACCAGTCTTATTGGCAACTAAAGCTCAGCCCAGTGACCAGCCTGGGGTGAGGGTGACAGCCGCCCCAATTGTCCAGCCGTGGTCTCTTATCCTAATTCCAATGAGCAGACTTGACCTGTAAGAGTTATCAAAAGGCAAGCAGGTCATGTATGCAAAAGGTGTCACCTCAAGTTTTACAGGCTTCTGAGGGCTTTGGGGACAAGGTTAACTCCACAGAGTGACAGTCAGCAGGAAACCAGGTCATTCAGCACTCAGCAAAAAATGTCACTCCCTCAGAAAGGTCTTCCCTGAGACCCCAACACAGTGGGCTCCCTCCATGCCCCTCCACACTCAGCACTTAGCGCTTGCAGCTGTGAATCATCCTGCTTGCACATGCGTTTGCATCATGCAGCTTGTCTGTCACTCACTGCTGCTTCCCCAGCACATAGCCAGCAGGCAGTGCAGGTGCTAAATAAATGCTTGTCAGGTGGATAGCTGGGTGGATGGACAGATTCACAGAAGGTGGGGTAGAGGGTAGAAGGATGCAAAGGATGGGCAGATCCAGAAATGTCCAGGTTTTGCAGCCTGAGGCTGCGTCACCACCTGATCCAGATACACTTTCCCATAGACTAAGTATCAGTTGGAAATGAGTTTAGCTGCAAAACCCAGATAAACTAGCTAAGGTATACCAGATTATTTTTCTTACTAATAAGAAATCAAATGGTGGGCAGTTTCTGTCACCATTTCGGCTCCTTCCCACCACTCCTTCCACCTGGTCACCTGTGATGAGGTGGCACCCTCCCATGTGTCACAAGACAGCTGGGCTTGTGTAGCTCATACATCATATTCCCATTAAGGCAGAAAGAGATGAAGGAAGTGATGCCAGGCTTATCTATCTTATCACTCTCAGGAAATCAGTCAAAGGCTTTCCCTGAAGCCTTCCCCAACTACCCCCATGATTTCCAATTATATCTCATTGAACAGAACCAGCCACACAACCTAGCTGCCTAGAAGTCTGAGAAAGTGACTACATGTCCCGCCCAGCCTCTGTAGCCGAGAAGCAGGTGAGAAGCAGGTTAGAAAGAGGTGTTCTGTGGGACCAAATTCCAGTTGGTCATGAGGCACACTCCCAGGAGCCCCGATGATGGAGAGAGGATAGGACACATCCAGCACTGACCCAGGGGTGCTCCCGAGGCCACCAGACAGAAAAGTCCCCTTCACCCGTTCCAGCCAAGTCTACAGATCCCAAGGCAGCCAGAGTTAGCTTAATACAAGGTGGGCAAACACATTCTAGGAATATGAAAAGTGAACTGTTCTCATTATAACAATTTGGGGGCTTTGCAATTGAATTAAATGAGAGGGAATAATAATGGTGAGGAATTTGTTACTTTTCTTTAGAAAGGCAAAGCAACTCACTGCATTTAGTCATGAAGTTGTTACAAGCTGTTAAATTATCTCCACAGAGGTAAAAAAAACAAGAAAGAAACAAGCCTGAGAGATTTGCCTGGCGTGTCAACGCATAATATTTACCTGAGTGACATTTTCATAGCAGCCTCCAACCCCTGCTCACGTTTTGCCAGGCTGCTCAGAACACATAAATCCTTGTTGTGTCAACCTAACGAGGTCCAGAGAGCAGGCACCTGCTGGGGCCCTTACCCTTCTTCTGAGAAAAAGATACATAATTAAGGAATTGTGTGCACTCACCTCTAATTCATTATTAAAACAACACACCTTGGGCCCCATTTGCTCCCTGACTCATTGGAGTTAACCAGATAAGTGATTCAATATCAACCTTGCAGCAAGTCTCCAACCTTCTCTCCACATTTGGGCCTCTGTTCTCAGAAGAGAGAAATTGAGCTGCACCTGAGTTGGGTGAGAAGTGGATGCTGGAGCCCTCTGACCCCCCACGGTCCCAGCTTTCATGAGAAAGGAAGAACCCAAGAGTGACAGCACCGACCCTGGCAGGTGGCAGATCTGGATTCAGGTTCCATCTCTACCGTGTAACATCTGTGCATGGTTCTCCTCTCTGAGCCTCAGTCTCTTCATCTGAGAAATAAAGTGGGTCACGGCTCCTGCCTTGTAGGGCTGAGATAAGGATTAGAGATCTTCCTTAGCACAGTTTCCAGCTGGGCACAGTTTCCAGCATAAGGTGATTGCTCGTGGCCATGGATGGCAACCACACCTCAATAATTCATCCACCTTCAAGGCAGAGAGGGAGGAAAGGGGGTGGTACCAGCCTTATCTGTCCTGCTGAAACCCCAGCAGCAACAGGAGTGGCAATCTGCTTTTCTGTGCTGCCTGACACGCAGGTGCTCTCTCCCGAGTGGTTTCCTCTGTATCCCCCAACTTTGCCTGCGTGTTTGTTTCTCCTTGTTTTGTTTGGTGAGTTTTTCTTTTTAAAATTTTATTAGATTTAGGAGGCAAGTTTAACTCTGTGGCACATACAGTTTGTACAGTGGTGAAGTCAGGGCTTCAGTGCACCCATCCCCCCATAGTGCACACTTGTCCCCACAGGAGCACCATAGGCACACCCCTGCCTCCCGTTTGTCTCCCCCTCCCAGGAGTCTCCAGGGTCCATCCCCATGTGGCCAAGCTCAGCTCACACATGTGGAGGATGGTCAGTGTTTAGGCTTCTCTCCGTGAGGGACCTCACTTAGATAACGGCTTGTCTTTCCCTCCAAGTTGCTGCCCACGACACTGTTTCATTCTTTCTCATGACTGAGTATTGCCCCACCTACCCGCTGATGGGCACATGTGTTGATTCCATGTCTCTGCAATTATGACAAGCACTTGGGTACTTCTGACTCACTGATTTCTTTCCCCCTGGGTAGCATCACCCCAGCTGTGACCATTCTGTCCCTAAACCCACTTCCTTCTGCAAGAAGCCTCCCCAGAGGACTCAGCACCGTGCCTGTTGCGATGGGAGCCATGCAGAGCGCCTTCAGACTGCCTTGCCTGTGGACACAGAGAGAGTGGAGAAGCAGCCACCAGTGGCCCTTGTCATCAGAGTCTTACAGGTGATGTGTGGATCTGAGGCCTGGCAGACACTTATGCACAGACACTAGAGGGACAGTACAGAGCGGGCCCAGGGGTCGGGAGACCAGGCCATCCTGCTCCCCTTAGGGAGAGGCCGCCCACCAACAGTGCAGCCCAGCTTCCCTCTGCATTGAGAGTGGCCCTGGGTGCTGCCAAGGCTGACCACACAGCAGAGGCTCCAGACTGCAACTCGGCCTCTTGAAAATTATAAATTGGAGACATAGCTGGGCATGGTACTTTGCACCTGTAGTCCCAGCTACTTGGGAGAGTGAGGTGGTAGGCTCGCTTGAGCACAGAAGATTGAAGCCAGCCTGGGCAATATAGCTATCTCAAAAAAATGCTTTTAAGGAAGAAAAAAGAAAAAAAATGGAGATTACGAACCAAAGTTCCTATAGAAGTGATAGAAGGCAATTATGAAAAATAAATCTAATATAAAATAGAGAAAAAAGATAATCTGAATATTTCTGGTTATATCAATCTCTTTCATATTAGAGATTTTCCTTGGCTGTCTGATGATCTTGAACTGTCTATTCTATTTAAAGGCAAGAAACTAATACACTAATTAGAAGCTCAATCACATGGCAAGTCTAACTTGTATCAACTATGGACTTTACTGGAGAGCAATCCTCGTGCATTCTCTTAAATAATCTCCAATATCAGTATCTCTACGTGAATTGATCAGAAATAAAGGCCTAAAGAAGATTTCTCTGGATCTCTGCTCAGAGTACAGGCCTGGCCATCGGCACCCTAGAAGCTGAAAGAGAAGAGAATTAAGGGTCATCTCTCTGGCTCTCTGCTCAGAGTATAGGCCTGGCCATCGGCACCCTAGGAGCTGAAAGGGAGAAGAAAACTAAGGGTCATCTGATGTAGAAATGTTCAAATAACCCTATTTTCAGTACAGTGTCCCTGCTATATACTGTGCCTGGTCAAGTTCACAGAGACCTTCTGTTTTATCACCTCTGGTAAAATAGATTTTCTGCCTTTTCAAGGATTTTACCTCCACTTCTAGAAGTACACGGAAGTGTCAGTCCCTAAGGTTTTTGATGATTCTTCAGTGTAAATCAGGCTTCTTTCAAGAGACCAGAGAGAGCCACCTCCCCAGACAGAAGTAGGAATAACTAAATCAGTTACCACTTGTCAATACGCTTGTCAACTTCCAAAACTTGTATATTGCTTTACTTTCTTTCTGTTTGATTTTCTGAGTTTCCATATTTTAAAAAATCTTTCTACATTTTTGTTTACTCTCAAAATTTTACGAACACACCAGGTGATATGTTCAACCAGTCATCTCTACAAGGATTTTAAGCTGAATTTCAACTACCAAGGAGATGTCAGTCCTAAGTCAACAAGGAGAAGCCCTTACTTCTCTTTTAGTCTCCTGAGACCAACCAAATATCCTTGCTATGGAACCATGAAAGAGAGAAAAGCAGACTCCCAATCTGAGCTGTAAGGAATCACTATAGCTACTGTTTGGGGCTTCCCAGCCACATTCCCTCTCTGACAGTGGGCACAAGACCTACAACTTACACAATCATAGTGCATTATTACTCAGGAAAGAGTGATTAGCCCAGGAGTGAACACATGATTCAACCAGGACCAATCCGGGTCCTTTCCTGGATTAAACGTGTCAATGTTTGGAAGAGAAACTCCAGTAGGAAAAGTATTTCTAAGATGGAAAGCTATTAATTTGGGGCTTCCAGTGTCTATCTTTTCAGTACATAGAAAATACCTGTATATAATGGGAAAAAATAAAGCCAAGCAGAAAAGTGACAGAAAAAAAGTAAATGTGAGAGAAACGTAGAGAACCTAGATAACAGGCAGAGAGCAGAAAGGAAAAGAGAAGGTGATTTCTGGAGTAAGAACAAAGGAATATTGTAACATGGACATGGAGACTAGACACCTGTATTCCTGAGGTGGGAAGATGGAGGAAAGTGCTAAGTACTGAAATATAAAAAGAGATGAAAGTGTAAAACTCATTTAAAATACTCCTAATACCATAAATGGTGCTTAATAAATTTTAAGTCCAGTATTAAAGTTTAAGGACAGAAGTATTAAAAAAAAACTATAGCTGCAAGAATGGGTTAATAGATACACAATATATAAACTATGTAAACTGAGATATCAATATCATAGAATGTTGGGGAAGGAGAAGTTAAAGTGTTGAGTTTTCGTATGAGGTGAAAGTTAAGTTCTTATCAGCTTAATGTAGAATGTTATAAGATGCCTTATGCAAGCCTCATTTTAACCACATACAAACTTAAACACACACAAACATACACACACACACACACAAACCTGGAAAAGACAGACAAAAGATAAAGGGAAAGAAATGTCACCAGAATAATATTATCAAATCAAGAAGAAAATAAGAGAGAAAAAAATGAAACACAAGAACTACAAAACAATAAGAAAACAATTAGCAAAAAAGGGCAGTGGTATGTCATTACCTATCAAAATTACTTTAAGTGTAAGTAGATGCTTCAGTCAAAAAGACATAGAGTGAGTGAGTGAATGAGTAAACAAAACAAAACAAGATCCAGATAAATGCTGACTACAACAGACATACTTTAGGCTGAAAATGAAGGAATAGAGTAAGCTATTTCATGAAAATGTAAACAAAAAAAAAAGCAATGTATAGACAGACAAAAGCAGATTCTAACTCAAACATAGTCTGAAGAGATAAAGAAAGATCATTATATAATGATAAAAGGGTCTATTCATCAAGTGGATGTAAATATTGTATGTACACATGCACCCAACATCAGAACACCTAACTATATAAAAGCAAATGTTACAATAATAGGAGAGGACTTCAGTAGCCTTCTTTTAACAATGGACAGATCATCCAGAACAACAAATCTGTTGTTCACTTGTTCCATAAGTGAACAACATTATGGAACAAACGTATCTAATAGACATATGAGGAATATTTCATTCAACAGTAGCAAAACACACATTCTTCCTAAACTAACATGGAATATTATTCAGGATAGATCATATGTTAGGCCATAAAACAATTGTTATAATTCAAGAAGACTAAACTTATATAAATTATCTTTTCTTACATAATGGTATGAAACTAGAACTCAATAATAGGAGGAAAATTGAAAAATTCACAGATGTGTGGAAATTAAACAATATACTCCCAAATAACAAATAAGGCAAAGAAGAAATCAAAAAAGAAAGAAAAACATATATTGAGATAAGTGAAAATGGAAACACAACATGCCAAAAATTATGAGATGCAGAAAAGCAGTTCTAAGAGGGAAATTCTTAGTGACCAACACCTACACTATACATCTCAAATAATTCTTATTCCTTAACTTTACAACTTAGGGAATTAGAGAATAAAGAACAAATTAAGCCCCAAATCAGCAAAAGTAAGGAAATAGTAGAACTCAGAGCAAAACGAAATAAAATAAAGGCTAGAAAAAATAATAGAAGAGATCAAGGAAGCTAAGAGTTGGTTTTATGAAAAGATAAAATTAACACACCTTTAGTTAGACTAATGGGAACAAAAGAGGGAAGACTTTACAATTTAAAAATTATACGTGAAAGACAAACCATTACAACAGATAAGGCATACAAAGGATCTCAAGAGATGACTATGAAAAATTATATGAGAACATAGTGATAATATTAAGAAATGGATAAAGTTCTAAAAATATAAAACCTACCAACACTAGATCATGAAGAAACCGACAGTCTGAATAGATGGATAATGAGTAAGGAGATTAAATCAGTAATCAAAAACTCTCCAAAATGAAAATCCCAAGACCTGATGGTTTCACTAGTGAACCCTGCCAAACATTTAAGGAAGAATTCATGCCAATCTTTTCTAAACTCTTCCCCGAAAAATTGAAGAGGAGGGAGAATTCCCAATCTCATTTTATGAGGCCAGTATTATCTTGATATTGAATCCAGATACTACAAGAGAAGAAAATTAAAGGCCAGGCTCAGCACCCATAGCACAGTGGTTATGGCATCAGCACAAACAGGCTGATGGGTTCGAACCCAGCCCAGGCCAGCTAAACAATGACAACTGCAACAAAAAATATCCAGGTGTTGCAGCAGGTGCCTGTAGTTCCAGCTGCTTGGGAGGCTGAGGCAAGAAAATCACTTAAGCCCAAGAGTTGGAGGTTGCTGTGAGCTGTGATGCCACTGCACTCTACTGAGGGTGATACAGTGAGACTCTGTCTCAACAAAAAGGAAAGAAAATTAAAGAACAATATTTCTGATGAAAATAGATGTCAATATCCTCCATAACTACTAGCAAATCAAATTTAAAACCACATTAAAAGGCTTATACACAATCCCTGGAATTTATCCCTGGAATATAAGGATGGTTCAACTTACACAGATCAATAAATCAACAGAAGGAAGTACAAAAACCATACAATTATCTCAATGGATACTGAACAAGCATGTGGCAAAATTCAACATCCTTTCATGGTAAATGTCTCAACAAACTGGGTGTAGAAAAAAATACCTCAACACATTGAAGACCACAGATGACAGATTGACAGCTAACATCATGCTCAGTGGTGAACAATTGAAAACTTTTCTTTCAAGATCAGGAAGAAGACCAGAATGCCCACTCTCACCACTTCTATTCAGTGTAATACCAGAAGTTCAGCCAGAGGAATTAGGCAAGAAAAAGAAAAATGGATATCTGAACAGAGGAAGAAGTGAAAATATCTATATTTGCTGATGACATGATTTTTTATATATGGAAAACTATAAATACACCAACCAGAAGCTCTTAAAATTAAGAAATGAATTCAATAAAGTTGCAGGAAACAAAATCCATGTACAATGATCTGTAGTGTTGCCATCTAACAACAACAAACTATCCAAAAGAGAAATCAAGGAAATAATTCTATGTATAAGAGCATGAAAAAAAATAAAAGATATAAACACTAAAAACTGTAAAATATGTAAACAGTAAAGAAATTGAAGAATACACAAATAAATGGAAAGATATATTCATAAATTGGAGGAATTCATGTTATTAAAATGTTCATACAACCCAAAGTTATCTACAGAGTCAATGTAATTCCTATGAAAAGTCCAATATCATTTTTCACAGAAATAGAAAAAATAATCCAAAAATTGGTATGAAGGCACAGAAAAAAAACCAAATAGCCAGAGTGATCTTGAGCAAGAACAAAGCTGCAGGCACCAGACTACCTGATAAAGTACAAAGTGATAGTAATCAAGCAGCCTGGCCCTGACATGAGCACAGACACATAAGCCAATGGAACAGAAGAGAGAGCCTAGAAATAAATTCACACGTTGACAGCCGATTGATCTTCAAACACACAACAGGGAAAGATGGTCTCTCCAACAAATGATGCTGGAGGACAATTGCATTCCATGTGTGGAAGGGTAAAATTGGACCCTCAACTCACACCAGATAAAACAGGAAACTAAAAATGTATTAAGTACTGAAACACAAGACCTGAAACTGTAAAATTACTAAAGGAAAACACAGGAGGAAAGTCTTTTGACAGTGGTCTGGGCCAGGATTTTTTTTTTGAGACAGAGCTTCAAGCTGTCACCCTGGGTAGAGTGCTGTGGCATCACAGCTCACAGCAACCTCCAATTCCTGGACTCAAGCGATTCTCCTGCCTCTGCCTCCCAAGTAGCTGGGACTACAGGCACCCACCACAATGCCCAGCTATTTTTTTTTTTTTTTTTTTTTTAGGTTGCAGCCGTCATTGTTGTTTGGCAGGCCCAGGCTGGATTCGAACCCTCCAGCTCAGGTGTATGTGGCTGGCACCTTAGCCACTTGAGCTACAGGTGCTGAGCCTGGGCCAGGATTTTTTGAATATGACCCCCACAGCACAGGCAACAAAAGCAAAAATGGGTGGCATTGTATCTCAGTAAAAAGTTCTGCATAGCCAAGAAAACAACCTAAGGGTGAAGAGACAACCTGTGAAAATATTTACATATCATTCTATTCAAAGGGTTTAAAATCCAAAATGGATGAGGAATTCAAAAACTCAATACTAAGAAAACAAATAACTTTATTAAAAAATAGGCTAAGGACCCAATAAACATTTCTCAATAGAAGACACACACATGGGTAACCTGTACATTAAAAAAGCTCAATATCACTAACCATCAGGGAGACGTAGATTAAAACCATAATGAGTTACCAGCTTATCCCTGTTAGGATGGTTAGGATCAAAAAGACAAAAGGTAAGTGTTGGCTAGGATGAGGAGAAGGAAAGCCCTCAAAAACTGTGGGGGGAACATGAATTAGTATAGCCATTATAGAATACAGTATGGAGCTCCTAAAAAGAAAAATTAAAAATAGAACTACCATTTCATCTAAAATCCCACTTCAAGGTATATATCCCAAAGACTGAATCAGCAAGCAGAAAATGTATCTGAGTCCCCATGTTTATTGTAGCAATATTCACAATAGCCAAGGTATGGACTCAACCCGTCCAAGAACAAATGAATGCATGAAGAAAATATGATACACAACACAAAGTGGAATACTATTCGGCCTTTAAAAAAAGAAAAGAAATCCTGTCACTTGTAACAACACGAATGAATCTAGAGGATGTCACGCTAAGTGAAATTAGCCATGTGCAGAAAGACACTTGCCACATGACCTCACTGGGGAATCTAAACAAGTCCAATCCACAGAAACAGTAGAATGGCAGTTGCCGGGATCTGAGCCTGGGAAGAGAACGGGGGAGAAGTTGTCAAAGTTTTAGATAGAAAGGATGAGTAAGTTCTGGGGACCTGTTGTACAGAGTGGTGACTCTAGTTAATAACACTGTGTCATATACTTGAAAATCACTAAGACATTAGATCTTGAATGTTCTTACCACAAACAAACTTGTCAGGTGATGAATATGTTAATTAGCTTGACTTAGTCTTTTCACAATGGATACATATATCAATATATTGTACACTGTGAAGATATGTAATTTTTATTTGTCAATTACACCTTAATAAGGCTGGGGGTGGGGAGGAATGTTTAGAAAAGACAGAATATCACCAAAAAATGGAAGATATCTGTTCTGAGCTCCACTTTTCCAAGGTGCTTACCTAAACCCAGGTGACAGTCACACCTACTGACTTTTCTGACACTGTGGTCTGGAAAAAACCATACCCCTATATGCAACACACCCTTCACACACAGGCACAAACACACACACAGAAATGAACTGTATGCTCGCCACGGAACAATCCACTAGTATTCAAAATCACCAGTTATGCTGTAACCATGGTAACCACAGCATTAAGTCCTGCTGCTAAAATTTCAAGAGCAGATGACATGAACTATTTATGTGTAATTGCTTTTTCTAAGGAGAAAGCCTTTCTTTCATGTGAAATACGACTGTGTCTCAGATGAGATGGGTGGTCATGTCACACCACTGTCAGAATAAACACAACAAGTCTCTCTGCACCCCACCGTCTCCCAGTGGCTGCTACTCCAGAATAAAGTGGAAGAAAGTGACAAGTAGGGGTCAGTGTCCCCCAAGCACCTGACCTGATTTGGCCTGGTGCCATTCTAAAGGCCCTCAGGGATTCCAGATTCACTTGTCCAAACTAAGTGAGGGGATGACTTTCATTCCCTCTTACACCTGCTGTCCCCTGTGCTTGGCTGGTTCTTGTCAGGGGGATGAACAAATTCTGGAGATCGGTTGTGACTCACATGAGTCATCCCAGTGTCAGCACAGAGGGGACCACAGACTAGGTCAGAACTCTTCAGCTTGAGCTGGAGATTGAGAAGGTTCGCTCCCAAATGTTCCTGGATATAGGGTGTGGTCAGGAGAGGTGCTGACCAGCACCAGCACCAGCACCAGGAAGGCCTTGAGCCAGGTCACAATGGGGCATGTTGATTTTTACCCCCTGCAGGGTTTTTCTGCAAATGCTGTAATGTCACTTTCACAGACCATCGTGGTTCCTGAGTCAACTCTGCAGTAACAGAAACAGCTGGTATTACACACAACAACCTCAGCCCTCCCACACTGAGCATTATTCTGAGAACTACAGACAGGTGCAGTGAACGGTCTCCAAGGCACTTAGTGAATTCCAACATGAAATTTTCCATCATTTGGCATTCAAATCTTGCATTCAGGACCAGGGGAAGGAACCATTCAGTAAAGAAGTAAGTTCCTTGATTATTCCTTTAATCACACCTTCAGTGAAAATGTTCATCCAATTCATCTTGAGGTCCATGAGGGCAGAAACAGCTTCAGAGTGTGGGGTACTCAGGGGGTGACCTGATGATGGGCACAGAGCCCCCCACAAAAGCAGCTCTCCCCAATGGTTGTGGGGTGGATGGGAAGATTGATAAGAATCCCCATAGCAAAATGCACACTGAATGAATGAACAAATGGAGCTAGGATGCGATGGTTTGAAAGGAGGAAGGATGGAGGAAAGATCAGAGCTGAGACGATCCTGAGGAAAATGAGCAGGCTTTGGGGGAGGAGTCTTGGGGCCATTTGCCCCTCTGCCCAAAATCCCTCCCAGCCTTACCACATGTGTCTACCTCCCTAGGCTACTGAACCTTGGCTGAGCTGTGTTCCCCGTTATCACAGTGACAGAAGGGCAAAGAGAAAACAGATGATCAATTTTGTTACAGTGATTTCCACCGCCTTCACCAGAACTTGCACGCACAGTCTGTGCCTGAGAAGGGACCTGACCGCGTAGCTCAGTGGAAGGATTGTTGACCTCCTAGACCAGGGGAGGGGAACCTGTGGCCTCAGGTCCACATATGGCTTCTGGGTCTAGACATAGCTCATTATTATGCACCTATGGTACATGTTTGCTGGTCCTGCCTCTGGAATGTGGGACATCTGCAGTCCAGGAGGGCTCTGCCGGGTGGGCCCTCCTCCACAGGGATGGGACAGCAAGTCTACCTCATGGGCACAGATCCCACCTCGTCCAGTCCATAGACCCACCTCAGACCCCATCTGTCCTTGTCCTGAGGTTTGGGTGGCATCTAGCCCTAACACGTCTCCCCTCTCAGGCACACGAGTCTCTTCCCACGTGATTGGGTCTCTCTGAAGCCACTTGCACCCAGTGGCCACATAGTCTCGTACCCACTCTGATAACCAAGTGGCCGGGCTGACTCCAGTTCCCCTCTGGGGCAGAGTGGCTGCCTTCCTGTGATTCCAAGATTTGCTGGCTGTTCCCGGTCTGGTCTCAGACTGATTTGAATCTTCAGGAAAGTCAGACACTTGAATCTCTGGGTCATTATTTCTCCTTGCTAAAAACCTACTTTCTTCCATGTGACCAACATGGGACCCTCCGTGACAGTGCTGAGCTGCTCCCACCTCTTCAATTCCCCATCTGTCCCCACTCCATTTTCATTTGTCATGTGATCCCACAGCTGAGACAGAGTACTCAGCCCTCTGCCCTTGGACTGTTACCCCCACAGGACTAACCTGGGCCCTCAGAGAGTCTGAGTCCTGAGTGAACACAAGCTGGGGGATTTGGAAGTCTCTCTTTCACCACCCCCCTCCAAAGGTCTCTGTCCAGGACAACCAGGTATGACAACACTCAGAGCAATACATCTCTGCAGCTGAAACCAGTCAGCATTCGGAGTCACTCTTGTACAGACAGGGTCTTGTCACAGCAGCACTGTGTGGTCACTGTGCCTAGCACCGCTACCCTGCACAGGGTCCACAGCCCAGCTTGCAGCTCCCCTCCTGCTCCCTGCCCAGACCTACTAAGGCTTTCTGAGATGCTGAGAGGCCAGTAACAGTCTTTCCATCCATTTCCTCAGGACCTGGTCCCAAAAGATGGACTCTCAACTGTCAATATTGAGTGGCTCAGCCCTCAGATTCCCCAGTGGGCCAGCAGGCACCAGCTCCTCCAGAGAGCCTGTGTGCATCGGCATCATGTGGCCCTGTGGCCCTGTACCCAGAAGGCTGGCTGTGTGGGCCTGTCCTCTGCATCCCATCTGCCCCCACCCCACAGTGCACCCAGCCTGAAGTCACACCAATCCAACCTTCCAGGCCCAAAGCAGAGTTCCCCTGCCTGAAGTATGTGAGGCCCTTTCTGTAATTCTCTTTCATCTCCAGTTCTTTCAGAAGTTTCATTCTTGCCCATGAGGACATTCCTCTCATTCATGAAGATGAGAAGCTGGTTGGAAAGTGCTTCTCAGTGCTGCTTACATGCTAATGTGTCTGAACAGTCTCATTCTGAGTCCTGTTGTGAACAAATGCACAGGT
>CAUYRH010057195.1:0-30245 GCA_963574655.1 Perodicticus potto
GTAGTCCCAGCTACTTGGAAGGCAGAGGCAGGAGACTCGCTTGAGCCCAGGAATTGGAGGTTGCTGTGAGCTGTGATGCCACAGCACTCTATCCAGGGTGACAGCTTGAGGCTCTGTCTCAAAAAAAAAAAAAAAAAAAAAAAAAGAAAGAATTTTCTTCTGTGAAGGAAATGACTGGATTTCTTTCCCCTACCAGAGCTACAAAATGACTGAGTGGTAGAGGATGGTACAGACAAAACTCAGGCTATGATGCAGGAGAAGACGTGCTGGAGTGGTCTGTTGGATGGTGCTTTGTACCTGGAAATAAAAGTGGTAGGTACAGGGGGAAGTGTGGGCAAACAGTGACAGCAATGATGTCCAGCTTGGTCTGCTGACGTGGCAGGATGTTTCATAAGGCAGGCAGAGCAGCGTTTAGAATCTGAGATCAGGTCGTCTTCAGTAACGCAGACAGACTGACACCTGGTCAGCAGCAGGGAAGTCGCTCAAGAGATACAGGTACTAAGATGCTGTCATATGATGGGATTTACACTGCAGCAACTGAAATGTAGCCCACAGACTTGGAGTTGGTGCAACTCCAGGCAGATCATGAAGGTTACAATTAAAGAAGGAAAAGACATAAGTCTCTTCACAGTACTGAGAACGTATTGTGATGCAAATTGATCCATAAATATCAACTTTGTATCCCTGGCACCTGCCCCACCTGATACACAGAAAATAACCTAACAAATACTTGCCATTAAAAGAAGTGTCAAATTATATATTCAGACAAACAATGTAAATTTGATCTTGATAAATCAGGGCCATAGAGGGTGCTATATTTGGTATTCTTTTTGAGACAGAGCCTCAAGCTGTCACCCTGGGTAGAGTGCTGTGGCATCACAGCTCATAGCAATCACCACCTCCTGGGCTCAAGCGATTCTCCTGCCTCCACCTCCCAAGTAGCTGGGACTACAGGCGCCCACCACAACGCCCAGCTATTTTTTGGTTGCAGCCGTCACTATTATTTGGCGGGACCAGGCTAGATTCGAACCTGTCAGCTCAGGTGTATGTGGCTGGCACCTTAGCTGCTTGAGCCACAGGCGCCGAGCCCTATATTTGGTATTCTGAAGGTTTTTGTCTGGTTTATAAAAAACAGTCAATTAAAAAAATAAATATGAATATTGTTTATAAGAGAAGAAAAATAACGCATTAAATATTTTATTACTTATATTACTGAAAAGGAAATTTCATATTATATTTATAGTAATTCGTGAGCTTGTGGAAATTGAATGTTGATTTTAATGCATGGCACAAAGTAACCACCCGATAAATGCTGATATAATGAATAAAGGAATGCAATTGATTATATGCTTTTTCTAAATATCAACTTAATCTATAAGTATGTGAAATAATTACATTAATGGAATCACTGTGGAAAAGATGGGGCATATAAATCAAAATGCCTAAGGAAAAATTTACTATCATCTTACATCATACGTTTAATAGGAGGCTTTGAAAATCACTTTGTTCATTCCAACACTTTTAGGCAAAGTTAAGAAACTTATGGCTTCTTTATTAGGGGTGGTGTAATTTTGTATGGTATAATTTTTTTAAATGTTACTCGTAAGTTTTGGTAAAATGCAACAAATTTTAAAAGAAATTATGTTGTCCCCAAATCTGAGTGTAAAATACTTTTTTGTTACATTATTATATATGTTAGAGTAATTGCCCTTTAAACTGAAAACTTATCATGTTATACATTTTGCTTCTGAATGTAATAGTATTCAAAGGCAAAAAATAAAAAAGTACATTAGGAATTAAAAAATTAAAGATAAAATTGTTTGTTGTCTAATATAATATTGATAAGAAGTTGCACAAAGTGAAAATAGTCTACTGAAGCAAGAATACTATAGATGAAGTCTGGAGCCCCGTGGGACTGAGTCTTGGGAGAAGGATAAGTGGTCTAACATATTGCCGGATTCTATTTTGTGTCTGTTTTATTCACAGCATTTACATATTTGGGTTTTTCTTATAATGAGGTTTTTAAATCTTCTATGACATATTGTCATGGTTTATTTAGTAGTTCTGGTGATGTCAGGTAGGGATTTTGATTTGTTTGTTTTGCATACTTTTGAGAAGAACCAAGTATCTATATTCTAATATAGAGTGTGGGTACTATTTAAAAGATCGTTACTACAATTTATTCTTTCTTACAATATAAATTTTCATTTAATAACTTTGCTTTTTAGAAGGCATAACTTTAAACTGGAAGAATAAAGAGACTTTTACAGAGAGATTCCTATTTATTTATTTATTTATTTATTTGCAGTTTTTTTTTTGGCTGGGGCCGGGTTTGAACCCACCACCTCTGGTATATGTGGCCGGCACCCTACTCCTTTGAGAGATTCCTATTTTTAATGTTGCCTACTATGAATTGAACAGAGTAGTCACAGGGGCTGGAAATTATGTGCTCTGCCCTTTCTTACATTTGCAGCATGGAAGTCTCTTTAACACACAAATAGTAAGATTCCAAAATCAACTGACTAATAAATATTGCTGATTACCTCATGCAATATGACCAAGCACTGTACTAGGCACAGGAAAAGCATAAGGCAATGGTCCCCAAATTCATAATACTAAACAACTCAAAAGGTGTTTTCATAGATCTATTTGGTTTTGGTTAAATCATTTTCACTTCATTACTTTTCATATAACCCTCTCATTTCCTTTTCCTCCTCACTTTTAGTTTTCTCATCTGTAAAAGAATTTGAAACAGAGTTCCAGTTGCTAGCTAGATCATTCTGTAATTCCATGAATCTGAGATTTCAATTCTTTTTCTGCTCATTGTCTTTTAAAATTTTTAAATATTATTATTATTTTTACTGAGAGCTTTGTTATTTTCTATTACTTATGCTACAAGGTAATTTCTTCCTCACAAAAGAGGAAAGGGTGATACTGATGCCTTCAAGGTAACTAGGCCCAAACTTGCTCAATTAGTCACTCAACAAACATATGCCAAGTGACTATTGATACTTGGTTGCATATATGCTGAGATCATTAAGAGAAATAGAAAATCAACTGAGGAATGAAAGGGACATTAAAAAAGCTAATTCTGAATACAATAAAGATGAAGGTGAACATGGAGGGAAGATGACTTTATTTTAGCATTTAGCATTATAAAGAGGTGAGAAATCAGGATATCAAATAGAGGTCTGATTACAAAAACTGGAAGTCTGACAAAATCAGGAGAGAAAGAAAACCACCCAAGCATCCATCAGCAGATAAATAGATAAACACAACATGACATAGGCATACAAAGAAATATTCAGACAAAAAGTAAAGAAGATCTGATACATGTTACAATATGGAAAAACCTTAAAACATTATCAAAGCCACAAATGAGATTTGTTTGAATTAAATTTCCATGAGCATCACTGTAGTGAAAATATGAGTTTGAATTTTTTCTTTTAATTCATTAGTGCTTCACTATTTCCCTTTAAAATAATAAAGGGAACTGTAAAAAGTTCATATTGTTTACTGAAACACTAGCATCAAACCTCAGAACAATTAATATGATTGCTAATTTTATTTTATCATAAGTATGTTTTAAAAATATGGGAGTTGGGGTCACTGACCTCCCTCACAGTTGAAAATCTGTGTGTAACTTTTGGCTCCTCAAAACCTTAACTATTAATAGCCTGTTGTTGACCAGCAGCGTTGCTGATAACAATCCGCCAATTAACACGTATTTTGTGTATGTATTATATACTGTATTCTTGTAATACAGTAAGCAGGAAAAAGAGAATCATTGTTAAGAAAATGATAAAGATAAAATGTATTTACCTTTGTTAAGTGGGAGAGAGTCATCAGAAAGGTCTTCATTCTCCTCACCTTGTCACTGAGTAGGCTAAGGAGAAGGAGGCATTGACCTTGTCATGTCAGGGGCAGCAGAACTGCAAGGGGTAGAAGGGAGAGAAGAGAGATTCAGTGAAAGAAATTTGCAGATAAGTGGGCTGACTAGTAGTGTTCAAACCTGTTTTCTTCAAGGGTTAACTGCATTTACTAAAATCAAACTGAGGCAGAAACTACTAAGTCTGTGTGTACGTAAAAACATCGTTCACAGTTGTTGAAGTTCATACAAATCCTTTCTAACTAACTAGATTTAAAAATCTTTTACTGATCAGGTAATAGTAAATTGGATTTAGAAAATAAGTAATCCGTACATTATTCTTAGAAGAAAAAAACAGTTTAGACCAGGAACATCAATAAATAAAGTTTTACAAGGACATTTGTGGCAACAACGACAGAGTGTCAAGGTCGCTAAGATGCTAGACGCTAGCTAGCTATTTTTCATTCTCTTCACTTTACACAGTAAGGCTGAAAGAGCTGAGAGCAAGATGCTTCAAAGAAAAGAAGATTGAACATCACTGCTGAAATGATGCTAATGCAAAATGATTTGAAAACTAAAGATTCTCCTTATAAAAAAATGGAGGAGGGCGGCGCCTGTGGCTCAAAGGAGTAGGGAGCAGGCCCCATATGCTGGAGGTGGCAGGTTCAAACCCAGCCCCGGCTAAAAACTGCAAAAAAAAAAAAAAAGGGAGGAATGCAGAGTTTTATATGACAAAACTGCAAAGATCTTTCTATTTTTACTGTTCTGTGTTCATATCAAGCACACCCAATTCATTTTTTCTTCGGTACACCTTATTTTTTTTTTTAATTTAAAGAGGTTTATTTGGCATCAAATTTAAGGACCATGGCCTGAAGACACACTTAAGCCTTGAAGAGTCTTTCCACTCTTTTTTTTGTTGAGAGACAGAGTCTTACTTTGTTGCCCACAATAGAGTACTCTGTTGTCACAGCTCATAGCAACCTCAAAGTCTTGGGCTCAAGCAATTCTATTATCTTAGCCTCCCAAGTAGCAGGGACTACGGGTGCCTGCACAGTGCTTGACTATTTTTAGAGGCAGAGTTTTGCTCTTGCTCAGGTTGGTCTCAAACCTGTGAGCTCAGGCAATCTACCTGCCTCAGCCTCCCAGAGTGCTAGGATTACAGGCATGAGCCACCATGCTGGCCTGTCCAGGTTTTTTAAGGCTGCATGACTGAATGGGCCATGTGGGAATTTGGTGAAAAAAAAATATTAAAAAAAATTCTATGTCAATAAGAACAGGCTGGATTTAGTTTAACATTTCTTACATGGAGTCATGGTACGCATGAAAACAGATACAAATCATATCTTTAACAGTCTTTGAGTGAAGAAAGTAAGGAAAAGAAAGAGCTTGTGGTATTACAAATTGTAGTGGGAAATCTGATCCCTAAGATTGTCTATATGTGGTAGGGGAGCCAGCCTAAAGAACAATTAGTCCATCCTTTAAATTGTCTGCACAATCAATACTGATTTCTGTGGTTTCATTGATCTGGCCACAATTCACATCGAGTCTTAGCTTGAAAAGACTCAACATTTTATCTTTGTCTCTCTTGAGCTGTCTGTTTTACACAAAGGAGATGCTTGGTAAATATCTGTAACAGAAAAAGATGAGAGAAAGCCTATTACTTGCTATTTCCCAGAAGAAAACACGGCCAAATAACACTTAACAGTGAAATGCCATTTGGATTAACTATTCTTTTTAACTTCTTCAGAAAATGTAATAAAGCACAAAACAATATAATCATACTTTGGTACTCCTCTGTCTCACATCCTGTGGATGCTCAATGAATATCAGATAAAAACTAGAAACATGGTGTGTTTATAAGTGTAATTCAAGTTATTAATCTGTTGTTCACAATAAAATGAGTAGGCAGTTTTTATTGACTGGGCTGCATGAGGGGAAGAGGAGTTTCAGGGTGTCTGTGAAAACTTTGACAATGTATGCAAATTTGGGGATGCATTTTTTCTGGAATGATAATGGTTTACAATGAATGCGAAGTTCTTATTTGTTTACAACTGTCCTAAAATCTCCTACTCAATTGATCATTGTGATAACCCTAGGATGTAAGCATCCCCACTATTCTTGATTACAGGTGAAAAAAATGAGCTGTATGAAGATTTAATGTAACTTTCCTAGGGTAAAACAACCACCAAGGGGTCAGGCTAGCATTTGAACCCAGAATTCTGATCCCAGGGTTTGTACTCTTAATTAGCAGAAATATTGTGCTGTCTGTTGATAGGGAATATATTTTGAAACTTTTTTTCCCCAGTGGATTTTGTAACCAAAAGACAATTAATATTTAATGGCATTGAGGAGACAACTAGACCACAAAATGCAGTTTTTATTCACAGGGGCTTTTGCCACATCACAGAAAAACCAGATTAAGCCATTTGTGGTCACATGTTAGTATTTTTATGGGATGTCAGGTTTATTTATAAATGTCCCAACTATTTATTTATTTACTCTGACTACCTAAGATGTTATTTTACATACAGCATACAAGAAATGAAGAAAAAATAAGAATCAAAATTCAGGCAAAGCCTATAAATGAATTGTTCAAAATCTAAGAGAAAGTTGAAATTTAAGTAGAGACTGCAAGGCATCATAAAGTAGTTATTTAGATTGGGCCTGGAGTTCTTGATGGCCAAAGATTAATGCAAACCATGATTGCTTACATGGTTCACACTGTTTTTGGAAAACCTATCATTTCCTCAAAGACAACTATACATCATTTGAAACCCAGTAGTATATTTTCTTTATGATCATACAGTGAACATCTTTGCCAACAACCTTTCTGTAATAAATGTAGTAGCAGTATTATGGACTAAATTGCATTATTCTCTAATGTGAAATTCATATGTTGAAGTCCTAACCCTCAGAATGTGACTATATTTGGAGATAGGGCTGTCAAAGAGGCAATTAAGGTAAATGAGGATTTATGAGAGGTCTTTAAAAAATTCACAGAAAATACATATTATGAAAAGATTATACACGATTTTCAAAAACTTTTGCTCCAAAATAAACTTGTAGTAACTTTTCATAAAGTATTTGCCCAGAATGTAATTTAAGGTACTAAGAAGGACAAGACATTAATTTGAAAAAAACCCCTATTAGAGGAAACTAAATTCTACTAAAATTGAAGCAAGAACAAACATCAGATTAATTGTAAAGCTTGTGTGGAAGAATAGTGAAGTCACTGATGCTTTACAAAAAGTTTCTGAGGGCAGTATCCGAGACACATCAGGATTGCACAGTTGGATAAGTTGCTCTCAGAGGGATAAGACAATGTTGAAAATCATCAGTTTGTAAGGAAAAATTCATCTTGTTCATGTCCTAAGGTTGTAGGAAAATGAGGCCCAATGTAGAGAAAGAGCAGCCAAACACCATGTTCATAAGAGGAAGGGTTTTATTTCAACTGACAGAGCTTATGGCATAGAAGAATTCAAAATGACTGCACCCCAACTGGCTCAGTCTTTACCTTTTTATCTCCAGTCAAAAAGTTTCAACCTTTCTCATTGGTCAGTTTGAATCAAGTGGGAGATGCTATTCCAGCTCCCACAGAACAACAGGATTTCACAGAAGTGGAAATTTCTCTGTCCCAGGAAGTCAAGTGTACAAATTCCCAAGAGCTGAGTCACCATGGAGAGGATCCTGCAGGTGTATCCTCGTGGTCTCCTTGAGAAGACCTGTTCTCTTGTACCTTTCTCTTCTTGGGTGTCCTCTCTCACTAATTGAAAAGGACTCACAGCTGAAACCACAGCCAACACCACCAACATCTTAACTGATTTAGCTTACACAATTCGGACTGAAAAGTTAAAGTTGAACAAACTTTCCACTCAGTGGGTGCCAAAACCCAGGTCAGTTGCAGACAAGAGCAGAGCTTTCAATGGAAATGGAAAATTTAAACAAGTAGGGTGAAGATGCTGAAGCAATTCTTTGAAGAATTGTAAAAAGAGATGAAACATTTTACTAGTATGATTCTTAAGACTAAACAAAATCAAAGTAGTGGCTATCAAGTGGTGGAAGTCGTCCAGTCCAGGCAAAAGTGGACCAATCAAGATCAAAGTTCATAGCAACAGTTTTTTTGAATATTCAAGACACTTTTTTTTCTTGACTTTCTAGAATTCCAAAGAGTGTTTTGAGAAAGCCAAAACTTTAGTTAAAAAAGCAAAATAAACCAGAAAAAAGCCAACCAACCAACCAAGACCACACTGGTGATATTTTTCCACCAAACAAACAAACAAACACTGGGAAAATATCACCAGTGTGGTCTTCTCCACCATGACAATGGTCCCACTCATTCCTCAGATTTAAAAAGGCCAATTTTGAGAAAGTTTCAATGGGAAATTACCAGGTATCCCTCTCCCCCTTATTGTTCTTCTTGTCTTCTAATCTTAAACAAATATTTAAAGGGCATCATTTTTTCTTTAGTTAATAAGGTCAAAAAGACTATATGCACAAGGTCAAATTTCCAAGACTGTTAATTTTTCAGGGCTAGCCTAAATGGCTAGTATCATCATTTACAACATTGTTCCAAACTTGATGGAACTTATGTTAAAACATAAAATATATATTTTTAATTCTTATCTTTTAATTCCATCTTTCAACAACCTTTTTGAAATCTCCCTTATAGAATAGGAGGCCATAATTCTATAGGGCTGGAGTCCTTATAAAAAAAGAGGAGGTTAGGACACATATGTGTAGAAAAGAAAGACCATGTGAGACTATAATGAGAAGATGACCAACTGCAGGCCAAGGAGAGAGGCCTCTGAAGAAACTACATATGCTGACACCTTGATCTTGGACTTCCAGCCTCCAGAACTATGAGAAAATAAATTTCTATTGTTTAGGTCATTCAGTGTACAGTATTTTGTTATGGTAGCTTCAACGAACTCACATAAATGAGTTCCTTATACTATGCTAATTTATGCTATAGCACCCTTCTGGTTTTACAGTGTCCATTGTGATAGCTGAGAAAGCAGGCAAGTTAATTGAGAATCCCTCAGTGCAATTATAAAGACTTCCAAACAATGCCCTACAAATACAGCACCTACTCCGGGACAGCTTTATTCAGAGGTGAGATAAAGGTTATTCAGAAGAATGTATGAATTCTCTGTGTGTGTGCAAGTGTGTGTTTGGAATTTTCATAAAAGGCTTTTCTGTACAGAGTACTTAAACTTCATATTAAGGCATGAAATAAACTATGGCTTCTGTGTTACTAATTAAACATTAAAAGCAGAACATTGAGTAAAAAAGACTTTATGACCCTTGATGAAAGTGAAAAGATCCCACCCAAAGTTGAGTCCTTCTAGTTCATGGTGATCCTGGCTCCATGCCAAAGGAAACTGTTCAAGAGTGAGAATTTGTATCAGAGAGAGTTGTAGCTTCAATCTGACACATGAAAAAACATTAACGATTGGCACGTTAAAGCTGCACATCACAGGTTTATACAGAATATTTTCAAAGCAGGAGTAACCAGATTCCCACTATGACAAAGAAAATCTCATTAATGTAGGCATATAAATATAAATTTATAAAACAATTAAACATAACTTTAACTGTATAATGATTCACTATGAAAATCTTGTAGTGATTTATGAATAACATTATAAAAAATTGCATTTTTATACCTCTTTTATAACATTTGTCACCAGGATTATAATTATTTGTCAAATTGGTTGTGTCCTCACCACTTAATCATACTTTTAAGATCATGAACTCAATTTCTTTTTGGTTTCCATTAGTGATGCTTAATAAATATGTGTTGAGTGAATGAAAAAAATGAATACATTAAAAAATGAACACAAAATCATCTAAAATTTGTATAGCAACTGGCTTCTCAAACTTTGTAAATAATGTATTCTTTAAGGATAACTAAAAAAAGAAATTTTTGTGGACCAGGCTTTTTTACATTAACATGAAATTTTATGGTACTCAATATTTTAAAATTATATTTTGGAGGATGACTTAAGGATGAGAAAATGCTCTCATTATAGATCTAAGTGGAGGATAAAAAAATTATGCATGCATACATGATAACACACATATATGAGCAGAAAAAAAAGGAGGTAAACCAAAATGTTAGCTATGATTATGGCTTTATGGCTTGGGTGAAGAAATTTATTGTTCTCAGTCAGATTTATTAAAAATAAGTTAAATATATAAAATTTATCTTTTTCGTGCATAGTTCTATCAGTTTTAACAAATGCATAGTATTCTATGGGGGTTTTTATGGTAGACACATAAACACAACAATCAAGATAAATAACATTTCCATCACCACCCCCTAAATCTCATATGCTTCATTATACTTACTCCTCCCATACCACCTCCCCCACCACCACCACAGAGGCCCTGGAAGCTAATTTGTCTTTTCTTATAACTTCTCTTACCCAAAATATATTCAGAAATCAATCATAGAATATGCAATTTTTGAGTATGACTATTTCATTTAGCATAGTACTTTTGATATATTGTTACATGTATCAATATGCACTTTCCCAGTTTTTGGTGATTAAGAATAAAGTTGCAATAAACTTTCACATGCAAATTTTTGTGAACGATTGTATTGTTTTTCTTTAGGATAAATTCCTAAGAGTAGAAATGCTGGTTTGCATTGTAAGTATATGTAAGTATATATTTAATTAAAAAAGAAACTATTAAACTTTTTCCAAAGTGATTGAATCATGTTTAATTCACACTGGCAATATATGAGAGTTCTAATTGTTTTTTCTTGTTAGCACATGGTATTTTCAACTTAGACATTGTATTATTGTATTATTGTTGAGACCTCTTATATCACAGATAAGATATGTGTTATTCAAATATTTGATTCCAGTCTATGGTTTATCATTTCATTTATTACAAATTTCATTTGAAAAGTTTTTAATTTTAATTTTGATGAGGTTTAACTTACCAATTTTTACTTTTGGGAATGATGTCTTTGTGTCATATTTATTTATTTATTTTTTGCCTAACCCTAGGTGAAAAAGATTTTCTTCTATGGTTTCTTATAGCACTCCTTGTGCCTATCTTAGGGGGTAGGAATGAAAGATGTGAAGACTATAGAAAGGATATGGCAGAGCTTAAGGCATTGAAGGAGTAAATCAGAGAGCTTAAAGATGCAGTAGAAAGTATCAATAACAGATTAGACCATGGAGAAGAAAGAATCTTGGAGCTAAAGGATAAAGCTCTTGAACTAACCCAGGTAGTTAAAGAGGTAGAGAAGAAGAGAGAGAAAGCAAAAGTGTCACTTACAGAATTACGAGAATTCATGAAACATTCAAACATATGAATTATAGATATCCCTGAGGAAGAAGAACATCTCAAAGGAATGGAAACCCTGCTGGAGGATGTCAGAAATGATTCCCAAATTTCACTAAAGATTCTGAAACACTCCTTTTAAAGGAGTAACAAACTCTAGGTCATTTCCATGAATAGATCATTGCCAATACACAATATAATGACCCTGCTTAAACTCAAGACACAAGAAAAAATTCTGCAAACAGCCAAGAGTAAGTGTTAATTGACCTACAGGGACAGATTCATCAGGATGACAGCAGATTTCTCAGCTAAAACTTTCCAAGACAGAAGAGAATGATCATCTACATTTAACTTTCCTAAACAAAAACAATTTTCAGCCCAGAATTCTGTATATTGCTAAACTAAGCTTCAAAATTGATAGAGAAGTAAAATCTTTTACTGATTGCAAACATTGAGAAAATTCACCACAACAAAATGAGCTCTACAGGACATACTTAGACCCATTCTACACAGTGGCCATCATAATAGCTCACCGGAAGAGTAAACACCAAGAAACTAAAGGAAAAAATCCAGCTTTCACAAGGACACAAAGGATAAAACTAAGCATTGGGTTTTCACAAAATAACATGAATAAAATGCCTCTACACTTATCAATTTCCTCAACAAATAATGGCTTGAATTCCCCACTATAGAGGCACCAGCTGGCCAATTTGATAAAAAAACCACAAGCCATCCATATGCTGTCTCCCAGAAACACAACTCAACTTGAAGGACAAGGCAAGACTTAGGGTAATGTGATGGAAAACAGTGTCTCAGCAAATGGAAATCAGAAGAAAGGAGGGGTCGCGATCCTATTTTCACATACTATTGAATTTAAAGCAACTAGAGTTAATAAAGACAAAGATTCTCACTTCATGTGGTGAATGGAACAATATAAGAAGAAGACATTTCAATTTTCAATATTTATATACCCAACTTAAATGCTTCCAGATTTGTGAAACAGACCTGCATTGGTCTGAGCAATATAATATTACATAACACCTTAATAGCTGTGAATGTTAACACCCCTCTTTCAGAAATGGACAGATGCTCTAAATAGAAACTAAGCAAAGAGATAATGGACTTAAATGCAACCCTATCACAAATGGGCTCAGTAGACATATACAAAACACGCCATCCCAAACTAAGGAATATACGTTCCTTTCATCAGCCCATGGAATGTACTCCAAAATAGATCATATCCTAGGATAAAAATTAAATCTCAATAAAATTAAAAGAATTGAAACTATAACGTGTATCACCCCAGACCACAAGGCAAGTAAGGTGGACCTCAACTGCAAAAAAAAATTTTCATCCCCACCAAGGCATGGAAATTAAACAACTATATTCTGAATGAAATTTGGGTCAAAGAAGAGATAAAAGAAGAAATTGTTAAATTCCTTGAACATAACAACAATGAAACTACAAGTTGCCAAACCTGTTGGGTACTGCAAAGGCAGTCCTAAGATGAAAATTTGTCACATTAGATGCCTACATCCAAAAAACAGAAAGAAGCACATGAATAACCAAATGAATCATCTTAAAGAAATAGAAAAGAAAGTGCAACCTAACCTTAAAACTAGCAGAAGAAAAGAAATGACCAAAATTAAATCAGAAATAAATGAAATTGAAAACAAATGAATTATTCAGAAAATCAATGAAGTAAAATGTTAGTTCTTCAAAAAAATAAATAAATTTGATAAACCTATGACCAGATTAACTAGAAACAGAGGCGCAAGATCTCTAATAACCTAAATAAGAAATGAAAAGGGGGAAATAACAGATATCTCAGAGATATAGGAGATTATTCTGACAACAACACAACACTCTATGCCCAGAAACTTGACAATGTGCTGGAAATGGACCATTACCTAGAAGCACACTATCCCTCTAGATTTAACCAAGATGAAATAGAAATCGTGAACAGACTAACAGCAAGCACTGAGATGGAAAAAACAATAAAAAAAGCTTCCAATAACAAAAAAAACTCCTGGCTCAGATGGCATCACACCAGAATTCTATCAAACCTTCCAACAAGAGTTTGTACCTATACTGCACAAACTATTCTAAAACATTGAGAAGAAAGAAATCTCCAACCCTTTCTATGCAGCAAATATCACCCTGATACCAAAACCAGGAAAAGACTCAACTATCAAGGAGAACTGTAAAACAATTTCACTAATGGATATAGATTTAAAAATACTCAATAAAATCATAGCCAATAGATTGTAGCTACACATTATAAAAATTATACATCATACGGTGAATCTTACAAAGGTACGTGTGAAATTCACTAAGTATAGAATATAAATGTCTTAACACAATAACTAAGAAAATGCCATGAAGGCTATGTTAACCAGTTTGATGACAATATTTCAAATTGTATATAAAACCAGCACACTGTACCCCATGATTGCATTAATGTACACAGCTATGATTTAATTAAAAAAATATGTATATATACTTCATGATTAAGCAGACTTCATCCCAGGGACACAAGGCTAGTTTAACATACTCTAATTCATAAGTGTAATTTACCAAATCAATAGAAACAAAAACAAAGACCATATGATTCTCTAAATAGATGCATGAAAAGCATTTCATCATCCTTTTTTAACAAGAACACTTAAGAAAATAGGCATAGGTGGAACATTTCTTAAGCTGATTGAAGTCATCTGTGACAAACCCACAGCTAACATCATATGGAGTATGAATGGAGTAAAACTGAAAACTTTTCCACTTAGCACTGGAACCAGACAAAGATTCCCTCTATAGCCACTACTATCCAACACAGTGCTGGACGTTCTAGCTAAAGCAATCAGACAAGAGAAGGATTTAAGAGCATCCAAATGGGGGCAGAAGAGATCAAACTCTTGCTCTTTGCTGATAATATGATCTTATACTTACAGAATGCCAGAGACTGAACTATAAGACTCCTGGAAGTGATGAAGAAATATAGTAATGTCTCAGGGTAGAAAATCAAAGTCCATCAATCAGTACCCTCTTTATATGCCTATAACAGCCAAGTTGATAAGCAAATCAAGGACATAATTATCTTCACAGTAGCTCCAAGGAAAATTAAACACTTAGGAATATACCTAACAAAAGAGTTGAAGGATCTCTACAAAGAGAATTATGAACCCCTAAGGAAAGAAAAGGCAGAGGACATTGAAAAAAGGAAGAATATACCATGCTCTTGGTTGAGAAGAATCAACATCGTTGAAATGTCTACAATGCCCAAAGAAATCTACAGATTCAATGCAATCCCCACTAAAATTCAAAATTCATACTTTGAAGAAGTGGAAAAAATAGTTATTTATTTCATATGAAATGGGAAAATATACTATATAACCAAGGCAATTTTTGGTAATAAAAAAAAGTTGAAGACATCACTCTATCAGACTTTACAAGGCAACAGTGATGAAGACGGTATGGCACAAAAATAGAGACACAGACATTTGGAACCAAATAGAAAACCAAGAGATGAAAGCAGTGTCTTATCAACATCTGATCTTCAATAAACCAAACAAAAGCATACAGTGGGGAAAGGAATCCCTATTCAACAAATGGTGATGGGAGAAGTGGATAACCACATGTGAAAGCTTGAAACTGGACCCACACCTTTCATCACTTACAAAAATTTACTCAAGATAGACATAAGATTTAAATCTAAAACATGAAACAATACAAAATCCTAAAAGAAAGTGTGAGAAAAACTCTTGAGGATGTCAAACTAGGGAAAGAGTTAATGAAGAAGATTTCAGTGGCTATTGCAACAACAAAATAAACATACGAGAATTAATCAAACTGAAAATTGCACAACTAAGAGCACAAAAATTAAAGTAAATAGACTACCTTCATAATGGGAAAAATATTTGCATGTTACAAATCTGACAAAGGCTTGATAACTAGGATCTATAGAGAGCTCAAATCAATCAATGACAACAACAACAAAAAAAGAGAAAACAACCCCATCAATCACTGGGCAAGAGATGTGAACAAAATCTCTGAGGAAGACAGACGAATGGCTAACAAACATGAAAAAATACTCATCATCCTTAATCATCAGAGAAATGTGAATCAAAACCACCCTGAGATATCACCGACCACTAAGTGAGAATGGACCATATCACAAAATCCTGAAGTTGCAGGTGGTGGTGTGGATGGAGTTAGAGGGGTACACTTTCACACTGTTGGTGGGACTGCAAAGTAATACAGCCTCTTTGGAAAGAAGTATGGAGAATTCTCAAAGAACTCAAATTTCACCTCTCATTTCATCCCACAATCCACTAGGCATCTACCCAGAAGACAAAAAATCCTTTTATCATAAGGACATTAAAACTAGATTGTTTATCACAGCTTAGTTTACAATTGCCAAGATGTGTAGAAAACCTAAAGGCCCATCGACCTAGGAATGGATTAACAAACTGTGATAAATGTATACCACAGAAATGCAGCCATAACTTTACATCTTTTGTATTAACCTGGATGGAGTTGAAACACATTTTTCCTAGTAAAGTAGCATAAGAATGTAAAAGCAAGTATCAATGCCTTAAATTCTTGATAGCGTTTTCTAGGGAAGCTACTTGGGCATAGGCTTTGATTTTTAAGAAATTACTGTTGAAAATTTTTTAGTTATGAATTCAAATTCTTTATTATTACAGGATAAATTATTATTTCTCTGGGTGCTTTAGTAGTGTGATTTTAATTTATTTAATATTATGTAACTTGTCAAATTAATAAGCATACATGTTTTGGTATTATTCTCTTATTCGTTTAGTAATTGTGTGATCAGTAATGAAATCTTTTTCATTCCTGATATTAGTAACTTTTTGTCTTCTGTTTTTACAGTGAACCAGTTACAAGTTAATGATTGTAATTGTTGTTTTCAAATAACCACCTTTTCTTCTTTCAATTATTCTCTTTTTATCTTTCAGAATTTTCTTGTTTCTGCAGGGTTTGGGTTTAATTGACCCCTCTATTCTTTGTTTCTTAAGGAAAATACTTAGATCATTAACTTGAGATCTTATTCTTTAATAATAGAAGTATTTAATGATACAAATTGCTTTGTAAGCTGTATTTTAGCTGCTTTTCTTCTTTAGGATTGCAGTTACTGGAGGTGTTCTCTAATCTCCTGTGCTTTTCTAAATAGTCTCATAAGTACACATTAAAGGTTTATGGGGATTAAAAGAAGGAATAGATTTAAAAAATCCTCTAAATATGCAGTTTCCATAGGCTATATACTTTTATAGTACTTGGACTTTATAAATTTATTAACAATTTTATATGAATCATTCTTATTTACTCCTGTGGTGCCTTGTGTCTTTTACTCCTGTGCTCTGCTATACATGAGCTAGTGCTTATGTACTGTCAGTTCTTGGAGGCATCTATTTGTTCTTAGCTTTCAGGCTCCAGAGTTGCTCTAGGTCTTCAGCTCTTTGATAGGATCAAGCTCTTTGCATAAGCTGTGTCTATACAAAAATAAATTGAAAAAAAATTGCTTGATGTTAAATTTCATATTAAAAAAACTTTATTTAACAATTGCTTTCTTAGTGTCTAGACACTTATATATCAGAAGTCATTTTATCTCAAATAAAATAGAATTTTTTTCCACTCTGGGTATCTTTAAAAATATAATCTGTCTTATCTAGCTGTTTAATCCCAAAGGGAAAATATTCTTATCACCAATTTACATTTTGACTAACACAACATTCTTTGATTCTACTCTCACTATGTTTAGAAAAGAAAGTAATCAAACAGTTATTAAACAAAACTTTTAAATTCAAATATTAATTTAAGAAATAGTAAGTGCTTTCCTGAAGTATAACTAGTTATCAGAAAACTACACAGAGTGCTTTTTTTTTCCTCTACAGGCAATTAAGATCTGTGGCTTTATTAATGGAAATATTTATTTCTCTGCAAAATAGTATTTAGATTTATTTTTTCAAATGTAAATGGGAAAGTTAAGCTGACCATAGATGATTTAGCTTCTTGCCTAAATGGCATAATTCATTACATAATGTTCTTCAGACCTATTACCATCCACTTTAAACATACATTTATTTCCTTGAATATTCTATTTGAAATATATTCAAGTTTGAGATAAAAATTATATTTTTACATGATATTTCTGACAACTTCCTGGCCTCATGCAGTGTTGGTGGGATTAATCTGTCATTGCTTCATGACAATAAGTTGCAATCAGCCGTGCAGTAATTTCTTAGTGATGAAAAATATGCATTTTTATTTAATGTTTTTTGCAACTATTTTGAGGGAATTCTAGAAAATACTTTTGTTACACTGTAATTAGACAATATCTTTTAATACTTATTTGAATTACTTAGAATCTATTATTTGAATAAATTAGTAAATCTTCAAACAGTAAAACTAAAAAATAAGAATAATGTAAAATACTGATGTAAAGTTTTTATTTTGCTTTACATAGAAGAGTTAATCACTTGTAAATACTGTAATTCTAAAACTTTATATATTTTTAAGAACTTTAGATTTTGTAAAGATTTTATAAATTTGAGGGATCCACTTAAGATTTAAGAAATCAGTATTTTGCTGCACTTGGCACTGTGACATAGCTCTATTTTCTCTATACAGTGGATGCTCCCCTTCATGATTTGTGACCAGACAACAAAGGACTCCTACAGACTGGGTTCTTTGGCTGTCTCTCAAGTGTCATAAGTGGTATGAAAATATAAAGGACTCAATTACAGCAGGAAAAAATATTGAATCCCTGTAAAAGTAAAGATTAGATAAGGATTGGGTTAGATAAGTGAGCTAATTAAAGAAAGTATTGGTTAAATGGATGTTCACATGTCATAACTAATTTATATTTGATAGACAACCTGTGTTCTCTCTGAATTGGTACCTGAACCATCTATGTAATTTTGGTGGATCCTTTCTTTGGCTTGTATGTTGAACTGGTAAGCAGGCTTAGAGGGGCCTTTTGGCTGAAGGAGAAAAGAAAGGTTCTTTGGTAACTGGGATGTATGTTATGGGGAGAGGAATTAAGAGACTGTGGAAGACAACACTGTAACTTTCTTACATAGAGGTCACCTGGCCCTGAGCTAGCACTCTAGACCTGTGTCACACATCAGAGAGAGACAGACAACATAGAGGATCTCAGGGTCATCAGGTACGTGGAAAGGTGCTGGAAGGACCACACTGCAATTCTAAGTAGTAGGGACGGAGAATCTACAGGGTCTAATGTTCTCCCAGAAAGATCTGCTTGAGGGGTTGCTACTCTCATGATTTCTTCTCAGGCAAGGACATCAGTGAGTCTGTCAGAGCAGAAAAGCAAGAGATCAAAAAGAGCTCAAATGAGATATTTGTGGGACTTCTGGAAAAACTCACTGAAACTTTAGGGTTGGACAGACGGGAGGATCTCCATTATACTGAGGAGGGGTATAATAAGTGAAATTGGAATTATTAGTGTGAATGCAACCTCAGTGGGAAAAGTCCTAAAATTTACTTATCCATCAGATTTGATCTGAAATGTAATTTCCCCAGGGAAATCCTCTCAGAATTCCCAGACTAGATGGGATCTCTTATCTACATATTCAATGTTATTTTGTCTCTTGGTGCTTATAAAGAGTTTGATTAATGTTTTAATTAATTTTTTTGTCAATATTAATGTCTCCATTGGATTGTAAGCTCCATGAGGAAGTACATCAGAACATAGAGCATAGATGCTCAATATTTGTTGTGTAAATAAATGGGCAAATAGATGAATGAATGATACATTTGCTGGAGCAGTCTTGAGTGAACTTTCTTACTTCATTACTAAATATTATGTATCGGTGGACTATAACGCACTATAGCCACTTGTAGAAACAGTGAAAAAATAAAATCAACAGATTAATTTGAATAACTGATACCACATAGCTATGTGGTTTGATTTTTACCCTTCAGTGAATGGACTTAACAGCGTGTGTTTACGCTGGGTAGCCATTTCCATGTCTACTGACACCCAGGATTATCATCTTTTTTTTTTTTGAGACAGAGCCTCAAGCTGTCACCCTGGATAGAGTGCTGTGGCATCACAGCTCACAGCAACCTCCAATTCCTGGACTCAAGTGAGTCTCCTGCCTCCGCCTCCCAAGTAGGTGGGACTGCAGGTGCCTGCCACAATGCCTGGCCATTTTTTGGTTGCAGCCATCATTGTTGTTTGGAGGCCCAGGCTGGAATTGAACCCGCTGGCTCAGGTGTACGGGGCTGGCGCCTTAGCCTGTTGAGCCACAGGGACCGAGCCAGGATTATCATTTAATGTTAGCAAAGGACCTCCCCCCAAAACTGGAGTCTGTTCTGTTACTCTATGTACCTCTGATTTGTATCTTCAATTTTTATGGCATGACTTAACGATTTAGCTTTTGTTATGCTCTAAAATTTTATCAGTTTAAATATATAATGAACATAGAATATCTTGTTTCTGAATTTTGATGTATGCAATTTTAAAATATATGACTGTTTTAAAGGAAATGAGTAATTCTGGATGCTGAAAAACTATATAGGTAGGTGGTAAGATGTTGTGAAGAATTAATTCTCTCGGTTTCTGATAGCTTATAAAACTTAATGCAATATGCCACTTGGGTCTATAAAACCATACTCTGTGGTAAAATTTTTCTCTAGACGTAACTTTTCTCTTCTTAATACTTTTTAATTTACTTTTGAACTAATACTTGAGAATAATTTTACTACCACAATATGTATCTTATTTCATAAAAGTTATGATAATAATAGATTATAGTCGTTTTATTAATCATCCAGGACTCTTTGTGAATAGTTTTGAGTGCTATTGATTTGTAAGCTTGTGGTGTTTTGAAATGACATCAAATTTTATTTGTCTTCTACCGTAGGTGAGTATGAGGCAGTATAGCTGGACCTCAAATTCTGCAAACTGACATGTTTATGGGTTGAGTGGAAGCAGGTGACCTAGATGAAGGTGACCAGCTAGTTGTGGCAAACAGGAAAAGGCTCTCCTTTGCAAATGGCCCTATTACTTGGCTTCAGTGGGAATGGGGTATGTAAAGACCTTCTGGGTTTTTTTTTTTTTTTTTGCAGTTTTTTTTGCCTGAGGCCGGGTTTGAACCCGCCACCTCTGGTATATGGGGCTGGCGTGCCCTACTCCTTGAGCCACAGGCACTGCTCCAAACTTCTGGTTTTCTGCTTCTGGTTCCTTTTGCATTTGCAGCTTTTTTTTTTTTTTTAAAGGATCTTAAGTTTTAAAATAAAGAATTCTATACCTCTAAAGCAAACAGATCAATGTGCAAATCCTGGCTCTGGCCTTTCAAGCGTTTATCTCAAAGAGCTACCAAACTCTAAACATTTGGTGAATAATAGCTGTTACAGTAAAACTAGAATAACTCTAAGTTGCATTGACCTCTAGTTTCTGTGTTGCTCAAAATTTCTCAAAACAAAACATCCCAATAGCATATCATATATTTTGGCCTGCACGTGGGCATTCCTATGTGCATGTGTATATTAGAAAATTAAACAGGAGTTACCAGAATTTCTGGGTAAATGATAGATAATGGGTAAAAACAGAAAGATTAGTGACATAAAGTATGTTTTCTGTAATTTTTGAAACTTCCTGCCTCAGAGATGAAGTGCCCCACCTATCTGGGGTTTTTTTGGATATACACATCCATTATCCACTTACTACCTCATCAAAATGCATTTGTGCTCACCCATGCTTGGTTCCCTCAAGGAGCTTTCTAAGTGATTGAGACTAATCTGATGAGTTAAGGTTCTAATGGCATGAAATTGTTTAATGTCTTATCTTTTCCAGGGAGCTTTTGCATTTTAACACAGGTCTTCAATGCCTTAACCCAGTGGGGTTTTGGTAATAAGATTAGAATGGCCAGACACAGGGCCTTGTGTTTGGAAGGAAACAGCAGTCAGTATTTGTGGGTAGAGTTGGGAATTTCAGCTACTGACAGAGCCAGGCCAAAACACTTTTCAGAAGGACATTCCAATCTCCCTGAAGCCGAGGTATGGGTAAGATTTACGGTTTGAAGACTCTATGCTGGGTTGTATCAAACGTAATAATTTAACTTATTTAAAAATTATTCAAACTAGTTGTGTTGAGTTTACATGAGCAGATCTTTAGAAGACAAAAAGGAATGAATTGCACAATCTCTTTTTATAATCTCTATTTTGTGCTGATTTACTTGTGCTTTCTCTAACCATACCAATATGATCTTATAACAAAGATCTCATTACCTTTACAAGCAGTATTTTGGCATCATTTTCAATTGCAGAATTTCTGCCTCCTAGAGAGTCCTCCAAGTTTTTCCAGAGTTCTTAGAAAATGCCACATACATACTCTGAAATTAATTCTGGGTGGCATAAACATTCCCCTTCTCTTCCGCTCTAAGTTTATCCCTGTTGCCAAGGGCTAACACTGCTATGAAGCTGTGTCTCACTGTTTATTTCTGTGGCCTGCATTCCACTGGGAACTATCTCCTCTATTGTCCATCAAAGAGCTTAACTGGGTAGTGCTGTCACCCTCATGCTCCCTCCTTGCCTCTTCTGAGCACCAGTGCCTTTGACACAGGTTTACTAAGATCTTTGCCCATGACTTAGAATTTCAGAGGATCTGAAGTGCTGCTATGCTCCCTGGATTTCTTGGACCCCCAGAGCCAGGTTGTATTTTCGGCAGACAGGTAGGCCAAAGGTTTATCAAATTTATTTATCTTTTCCAAAAACTGACTTTTTGTTTCATTAATTTTTAAATGATTCTTTTGTTTTCAATTTCATTCATTTCTGATTTCATTTTTGTTATTTATTTTGTTCTGTTGTGTTTGGGGTTGAATTTCTCTTCCTTTTCCGTTTCCTTAAGGTGATTCATTATGTTGTTGACGTGCTCTCTTTCTGTGTTTTAGATGGATGTAGGAATTTTATAATTTTCTTTTTTGTCTCCTCCTTGACCCGACTATCATTCAGCATAAAGTTATTTAGTTTCACTGCCTTTGTGTGGGAATAAAAATTTTTGTCTGAGTTTCACCTTTAATGCCTTGTGGATAATTCTTAAATTTTTCAATTGTATGCCATTCTTAGTAGCACAATGAAAATTTATGCCATCCTACTCCTTGCCACCTGGTTGCTGAATCCTCATTTTGTCCATTGCATTTGTATTGTATTATAATAATGTTATAATACTACGTATGTCCTAACTGTTGGCGAATCACTTAGAAGCTGTCTTGGTTATCAGATTGATTGTCACAGTATGGCAGTGCTTATGTTGAAGATTAATAGTAGCCTAATGCTACAAAAAATGGCCATATCGTTTGCCTCACTTTTCACCCTGTAGACATTTTGAAATTTCATATCATCACAAGAAGAAGTATGCGAACAGTGCAATAAGATATTTTGAAATAGAGACCACATTCGCATAACTTTTATATTATATTATTATATTAATATATTATTTTATTAGTGGTTATTCTTGCTAATTTCTTACTGTTCCTAATCTATACATTAGACTTTCTCATAGATATGTATGTATAGGATAAAACATAGGCTATAAAGGGTTTCATACTATCCACAGTTTCAAGCATTCCCTGGGAGCCTTGGAACACATTTTTTCATAGACAAGGGATTACTACTGTGTTAAAATTCTCTATTATTGTCACATTCACTGCATCTGAAGTGAAAAAAATCCTAAGTCTAAGCATCTATATTTTGGGGGATTACAAGCACATTTTATACCTGATATATATGTTAAACCTTAAAAAATTCTTTTTAAAAAGAAATCAGAGCAGATTTTCAAAGGTGATAAAGTATTTAGAAGCTATGTCTTTATTTCCATTCTCACCCCTAAATTCCGGCCAGTATTTTACGCTGAGAAGAAATCATCTTAATTGCAGTTCGGTAAGATTTAAAATAACTTGGATTGTTTTCTTCCAAAATGAGATGCTTAATAGAAATGCTTTAAAGGCTCAAGCTAGTAAGTGAAGAGCTATTGTTACAGTTATTTCAAAACGACATTTATGCAAACTATGTAAAATGTTCAGGGTCATTAAATAGCATTCTGTGGATACCCATTTATCCTTCTTCAATCATGTAATAAAAGAACTGATCATGGTCAAGTCTTTGGTTTCAAAAAATTACTTTGTTTTGCAGACTGCCTTGGAGCTTAAATAAGTCAGATTGTGGCCCATACCTTGAAGAGGACTTAACATCAATTTGAGTTGTAAAGTAGAATGAGCTTGTGATGTTTCCTGGGAGTATTCTTTCATATGAATATTATTAACTGGGGCTTAATTTCTCCCTCTTGATTCCTAATGCATTTGACACTTACATATAATTTAGTATTAATATTATTAATGCGTTAGTTCACCGCAGAATGGGGACTTAGCCTTTCCTATCATAATTGTAGAAGGGTGGGATAGAGTGGGCCACCACTTTCTCTGAATATCTCACTTCCATCCTTTATGATTAAACTACATTGAAAGATACCTTCTATGATTCAAGAAGATCGTTTTTTAATATTTGCTTTAATATGAACGAAGGATATACTCATTCATCATCAGAAATGTTGTTAAAACAGCACTTCTTATCAAGCAGTGATGATGAATGGGAAGTTCTTTTCTTAGTACAGGAGAGAATATTACACAAATATTTTCAAGTCTTACTACAAATATTTCTTAATAAAATTCAGCTCATCAGTTTGCAGAAGAATAATATGTTTTCAGTCATAAGAGGTACAGTGACAATGGAAGATGTTTCACACAAGACTTTTTAATACTATGCTATGAGTAGATATAGGCACAGCTTGAGTCATATTTATTTTTAACAGAGAAAAAGTTTAGGCTGATAGAATTTCTTTTGAGGGGACAGCCTATCATCTTGTGATATAGTCTCTGGTGTTTATGAAATATAGTTTGAATGTGGGAATAGTACTAGGTATTTGGAGAAGTTACAATGAAACCAACAAACAACATTTTTTTAGGAGCTAGAATAACACGCATTAAATGAAAGATAGTGGTCTATCCACTAAGATCACTACATTCATACAGTCCTTCAGTGGTTACTGAGAACTTGCTATGTGTCAGGCCTTCATGGGCTCAGTGGTACACCTGTGCATACAGCAATGCTTCTGTTGTCATGAGCTAATGTTAAACCTGTTCCAGGGGTTTTCTATATGCCACTTAAGACTCTTAGTCAGTAAATAAAACCATATTTTCAAGCATCCAACCATTCTTTACAGCTTGGCAAAAAGTATGCCCTATTCTTTCTGTTAAATATGTTATTCTTTTATCTTCAGGAAATAGTGATCAGGAACAAATTTGAATCAGATAGTATAGTTTGAACAATTTTTCTCGCTGCTAGGCTATACTAAAATAAGGATCTAGAAAACTTGTTTCAAGGCTTAGAAGCATGAATGAATCAATTCCGTGTCATACTTTTGAACATACCAGTAGATCAATTTTGCACTATTTTCCATTGATCTCCCAATGCTATTACTGGCAGACATGCATCGCAAAGTAAACTTAACCCACAATACAGACAGAATAAGTAGGAGCAGGCTTTACTGAGCTTCATGTGTTTTGGGGTTACCAACACTGGCCCCACAGAAACTACATGTCAATTCAGCTGTCTTCTCCAGAGTTCAGGGTTACAGATTAAAAACACCTCAGAACTTCCTTTTTTTAAGCAAGTTAAGCAAAAGTGCTTGAGAACATGGGATATCTGAATGTTTTTTCATTTCTGGGGAAATTTAGGTAGATCTAATTTCCTTTGAATTCAACTCACAAAATCGCGTGAGGCCTTGGCTTAGCGTGGAATCTTCACTTTAGCGTTCATATGTCCTCCTTGTTTCTCCAATACATCCAGTGCCAATTGGTTGAATGGCCTAGAATCTCCATGTATGCAGCATTCTGTCCTAAAATCTACTTGTAACATGGAGAAAATATAGGTTTGGACTAAAAAGTGTAATGCGACTTTTAGTGTGTCAGAAATCCACTTGGATACACTGTTAAGTTTCTTCTCATGAGGTGTACTATCTTGGTCATGGAAAAGAAGGGCTGATTTATCCCGAAAAGAAGATAAGATCCACTAAAGATAAATGAGGGAAAGTTATTAGAAAGGGCAAAATTAACTTTGAATTGTCATGATTGATATTTACTTTTAAAATTTACAGAATACTTGTAAGGGATCTCTGTTTACATGAATGGGATATGTATGGTTTTGCTGTGAATGATAAATGAAAGGATCATTTTTTTTTTTTTTGGATTCAGGTAGTATACAAAAATGTATGAAGTATTAATAATATGTATCACAATGCAATATTCTACCATAGCTTACTACTTAAAATTTTAATAGGACCCAAAGAGAAGAAAGGAGTATCAGAGTGACTGGAACCCCTCTGAAGGAACTCACTTGAGTGACCAGATGATGGATGCCAGAAACCCAGAGGCCGGACGGATGGAGAATGACTTACAGGATGCCGTGGGCCGGCAGCTGCAGGGGCAGCTCAGCAACTCCTCCTCAAGAAATCATCATGTTTGGCTACATCATGATGATGTCACTGGGGGAAACTTTCTTCCTGCCAATTGCACCAGGATATGTGACAGTGTCCTGTGGTTGCCCACGGGCTTCTTCGAGTGTACCTCCAGTAGGAACCTGGTGAACCATTTTTCCAAGGAACTGGACATGGTAAATTCAATGATCCTGCAGTCATTGAGATGTTCATAGACTCCTCTTCTCCATAACAGAATGATAATGGACCCTCCTTTGTAGCAAGGTAACACAGCAAGTAAACAAAATCTTATATCTAGAATAAAAATTACATGGCCCCCATTTTTGAATGCTTATAGTAGTTAAATAATCCAGGTAAAAATATTGGTACATTAATCAATCTAGTTAATTCAGAATTTCTTAAACCTAGAACTTTTGTTTTAAGCCACATAATCTTCTGCTGTAAAGGGCTATCTGTGCATCGGAAGATGCTTAGCAGCAGCTGTGGCCTCTACTCACCAGGTGCCAGTAGTATTGGCTCAGGAATGACAACCAAAAGTGTCCCCAGAGCAAATTTATTGCCAAAGCCCTGAAAAGGCTGCAGTGGTGGTGGTGGTTTGGTTACTCGTGGTTGAAAACTAAGTTAACTATACTCTTTATATCATGTCTTATTACCAACCAAGCAAGTTGCTATACATTAATATGTTAACATAGCAAGCATTGAAGAGGACTTATCCCTGAGCAATGGGTATAATGATTAATAAAGTATTTTGTGTATAGTAAACAATTGCTAGCTGAAGTATGTTAGCTATTTTAAGAATGAGAGTACAACACTCTAGCCTAACATCAAAACCAATAAGAACATAGTTAAATCTTATTTCTACTCTCGGGAAGACATTTAACTTCTTCAATACTTTGGAGATATTGTTAGTAATGTCATCATCAATATGTAGATAAACAGAAATGTAGTAAATATAATTACAGAACTGTGTCTCAGCATGAAAAAGATAATAGATTCACTGCCTTTGCATTGATCAGAAAATATATAGACTATTGTGTAGGGTTTTGGAAATTAAATTTGTGGGGAACATTGGCAAGCATGGAGAGCTTTCAAGGGAGGAGCACTAGGTTCAAGAAAATTCTTGATAACATTTCTAAGACATTGTATTAAAGGGGGAGATGGAGTAAGCAGTAGTTATTTATATTAAAAAAACCCTGAAAGTTGGAATATAATTTCTGTCAATAATTTGAAAACTTTCACGTAGAACGATAAGTTTACCTGTGCTATTTTTCTCCAGAAGGCAATCAATTTGATAGATGGTGTTTTTATGATGAAAGAAAAATTTGTTCCACTTAGTCTGGCCAATTCTTTATCCTTCAGGTCTTGGTTTCAATGCCATTTTTTTTAAGTTCTTCCCTAATCCCCTTTATTTAAATTAGAATCTCTACTATTGTCTCTCAATAGAACCTTATTGCTTACTATAGCATGTTTACCACAATGTACAGACAAATATTTATTTGGGTGATTATTTGTTTATTGTTGGTTGACCCAAGTGTATGAAAGTTCTACAAAAGGTGACATGTTGCCTCATTTTTTTCAGTGTTATGTCACTGGCACTCAGTTTAGAGTCTGACAATGAACTCACGGGTTCATTAAATATATGTTCAGTTAGTAAGTAACATGAATAATGTGTTGAAAATAAGATTTTAAAAAATAAAACAGTAAGCCTTAGCACAAAGATGCTTTCACAATCATGATGACATTCTTTTATCATCTTCTGGAGGTGAGATAATTTTGAGCAGTTATGTGGTAGAGCTGGCTTTTACTAGCTTATGAAAGCCAATTGTGCAAATCTTTTTCAAAATGTAAATTCAAGTTGCTTGAAATTAATTATGATGGGAGTATTTACACCAGAGAAATAAGCAAATGCAAATATTTAACTGATTGTTAATCATTAACCAATGATTCACTGATGTTGAGTATATATCTGTTACAGTTAAAAAGTTGGAAAAAAAGAGTCCTTTAATTGCTCTTTCCAACCTGACTCTTTGCCTCTACAAAAGAGGCAGTGCTAGAAATCAATGTCAGAAAATGGAGGTTTAGGTTGTTTGGAACAACTCTCCTAGTGGGAACAATTATAAAAGCTGGAATGATATTTAAAGAAATACTTTTTACTGACAACAGAATGCTACTAAAGTAATGACAACTGATGGAAACAAGACCTTAGAAAGCAAGGAAGCCTAGAATGGTGAGTTGACATTTGGTACTATTTTTCTTCTTGAGGCTATTACTAATTCCAAACTTTTAAGTGAAGGGTTGAAGAGCTGAACAGAGTTCTCTAACAAGGCTAGAGGTAGGAAAATTAAAGTCAAAGGCTACCGCAAGCTTTGGATCCCTCTTAAATGCCAAGACTTTAGATGATAAGCAGGAAGGAAGATGCATCTGAATAGGGCAGCATAAAGGAAAACTGAAGCTCACTTTTGAATCATCTCAATCTTTGACTGGACTAAATTAACCTTTCCTTAATGAAACTGCCTGCTAAAAGCAAAAGTTAATCTTTTATTGAACTTTAAATTGTCCATACACATTTCAGATACTTTAAAAAACATATCATTCTAGGCTTATAAGAATAAAACATTTGGTTAAAAATTTAAAAAAAGAAAAAAGGCAATAGAATCAGAGTTATTAGGCCTATTTGTTTTCTGCAGGTATTATAAAAAATTACTACAAATTTAGTGACTTAAAACAACATGAATTTAGCTTCTTATAGTTCTTGAGACCAGAGTTTGAAATGACTCTCATTTGATTAAAATCAAAGTGACAGCAGGGTTATGTTATTTTTGCAAATTCTAGAAGAAAACACATATCCTTTCCTTTTCCAGATTATGGAGACTACCAGCAGGCTATAACTAATGGCTACATTACTTCATCTTTATAGCCAGTAATATCAGGCAGAGTCTTTCTCACACTTGGTATTCCTGATTTTCCCTATTGTCTTTCCTGTAATTATATTGGGCCCTCCAGGATAATCCGAATAATCTTTCCATCTCAAGGTCTGTTGATTAGCAACCTTAATTCCATCTTTAATGTTAATTCTCTTTTGCTGCAGAACATGTTCACAGGTTCCAGGGAGCCAGATGTGGACAGCTTTGGGACTCCATCATTATGCCTAACACACAGAGTATCCGGAATATTACATTATATGATATAATTGAAAAGGATTACGATAAATATATTTGAACAATTTAAAGACAAGATGTAGAATTTTTTCAGGGAAGTGGAGACTATGAAAAAGAATAAATGGAAATAATAGAAATTTTAAAACATAACTATAATTAAGATCTCAATGAAGAGGGTGAAGAGCAGATTAGATATAGATAGAAATAAAACTAGTGAAGGAAATATAGCTCAGAAGAAAATATGAAGGATGAAATACAGGGGCACAAAAGGGTATACAATAGAGAAAAGAGTACAAGCAGGACAAAGAGAGAAGAAACAATACATGTATTTTGAGTCGCAAAGAAAAGGAGATAGACTATAGGAAAATGGAGATATTTGAAGAAAAAATGGTAGAGAACTTTATAATATTGAAGGAAGATATTGAAATATGGCTTCAAGAAGGTCTAAAATTCTAAACATGGCAACATGGTAAATGTAAAAAAAATCACATGTAGACATGTCATAGAAAAACTGCTGAAAGGAAAAGACAAAAGGACGTTCATGGTGAACAATCAGAATAAAAAGATAAATTAAATCCGAAAAAGGAAGAATAAGATTGACAGTTGAATTATGATGATGAACAATGGAAACTAGAAGATTATGGAATGATATCTTGAAAGCTCTGAAAGGAAATTACTTCAAAATTATAATTCTACATTGTGTGGAAATATATATTAGAAAATAATTTTTTTCAGAAAAATGTCAAGGAAGTGATCTTCATAAGTGCAGCATTGAAGGAAATACTTGGGTATGTGCTCTAGGCAGAGAAAAGTAATCACAGATTAAAGTTTGAGATGAATGAAGGTAAGTAGGGCCAAGAAATGTTTGTAATCTAAATAAATATTGACTATAAAAACTAATTAATGCACTTTTGTTTTGTTTTGTACACGATGAGACTTTGTTTTTCAAATTCTAGGTAAAAACACCGTCAGTAACAAAATTATGAATAGTTATTTACAAATAAGATATCTTCCATTAGCATGACAGTTTTCATGATAAATTAAAGTCAGCATAAAGAAACATGTGCAATTTTGCATAAGTAATAAAAATATTCAAACTATCAATGTCCTGATAGCACTAATAAATTCCACCGGGCATCTCTTTTGACTTTACAGCTTTTATTTCCTTTTCCTCACATATCCTTGATGTTGCTGAGAAAATGAAGTTTTCGTAGCAGCAGCAAAGTCTGGTCAGTCAACGGGCATATGTTCTTTCAGAAAGTACACAACGTGTGTACAAAACTTTGCTTTTCCAACAATCCACTGATTATTGGTAAAGAACAAAATACACATTTGTATATTTATTGATTTGGCAACTTGGCTTAGGGAGAAAGATGTACTAAGTCAT
>CAUYRH010057199.1:0-27442 GCA_963574655.1 Perodicticus potto
AATGTCATTGATCACTTCATGTGTGACTTGTATCCATTATTGGAGCTTGCTTGCACCGACACTCACATCTTTGGCCTTTTGGTGGTTGTCAACAGTGGGTTTATCTGCATCATAATTTTCTCCTTGTTGCTTGCCTCCTACAGTGTCATCTTGCTCTCTCTGAGAACTCATACCTCTGAAGGGCGGAGGAAGGCTCTCTCCACCTGTGCATCTCACATTGCTGTCATAGTTTTGTTCTTTGTCCCGTGCATATTTGAATACGTGCGACCTCCATCAGCCTTCTCCTTTGACAAAATGGTGACAGTATTTTACACCATTGTGGCTCCCTTGTGCAATCCTTTGATTTATACTTTCAGGAACAAGGAAGTGAAAAACGCCATGAGGAAAGTATGGAAGAGATTAGTGATGGTTTCTCATGAAAATTAAAATATTAAACTTATTTTAAATCCATATTAAGAATAAAGGGTCAAAATACCCCCCAACAAAACTTTGTAGGCCATACCTCTTACCAGAAGAGGTAATGTGATGCTATAAAAACAACAAAAAAGCATTAATGTGGGGTCAGAAAATGCAGGTTTCACCTTGAGGTTTTTCCTTACCTCTGAGTGGTCAGCTCAGTATCCTCATACGTAATTTAAAGAGAGTTGAATTTTACTTGGAATCTAATAATCAAAAAAAGAATAACAAGAGAATTTACCCTATCAGACTTCTTGCCATACGCTTCATCCTTTGAAAAACCTTTGTGGATGGAAGAGAACTCTATCTTGGCGATTAGGGACAGAAATTTGCCTAAACTATGTCAAATGAAAAGAAGTTCATGTTTAGGGCACTGGTATCAGAAACTTGAGAAAAAAAAGAACCGGGACTCAGGAAGGGCAGAGACCAGGTCATTCACACGGGGTGAATGGGTGTTTCTCTTTCACACGACTCCATCATTTCATGTCAGTCCATTATCGACTGCTACAAAATTTGAGTCACTCAGTGAATTTCTTAAAAAAATTAAACCATCTGTGATCACGATTTTCCCAGTCATAATCACAGATGAACTCCTCTGTGGTTAAGTCATAAGACCAGGCCAATTGGCTTTGGGAAGAAAAGTGGAGCAGATTTCACAAGGGACTTAGTGGTATCTTTTATTCATGCACAACCCGAGGAAACATTTGAGCAGGGGTCCTCAAACTTTTTAAACAGGGGGCCAGTTCACTGTCCCTCAGACCGATTGAGGGCCCAACTATAGTTTAAAAAAAAAAAAAACTATGAACAAATTCCTATGCACACTGCACATATCTTATTTTGCAGCAAAAAAAAACAAAACAGGGGCGGTGCCTGTGGCACAAAGGAGTAGGGCACCTTCCCCATATACCAGAGTTGGTGGTTTCAAACCCAGCCCCGGCAAAAACTGCAAATAAAAATACAAGAACAAATACAAATACAATATTTAAAATGAAAAAATGGCGCCCCCTATCTGCAAAACAAAAAAAGACCTCCTAACTTCAGGAAAAAAGGCCCCCTTAACCACAAAAAAAATGCCCTAATAACTGCAAAAAAAAAAAAAAAAATAGACCTCCTAACTAAAAAAAGAAAAAAATCCTAACTTGTTCCTACCTCGGTCCTCAGGCAGCAGCAGGCTCTGCAAATTTAAGCTCATGACTTGTCTGATCAGGAGTCTCAGTCTCACCCAAAACTGAGAGGAGTGGAGAGACAGAAAGAAGGAGGAGAGTAGGAGAGCGTGGTGCACATTCCACACATGCTCTGCAGCCCAGGACGAGTCGGCTGCTAAGCAGGACAGGCAGCGACAGCAAAAACACGCAGCGGGCCAGATAAATGATCTCAGTGGGCTGCATGTGGCCTGTGGGCCATGGTTTGAGGAACCCTGCATTTGAGAGACCATGTTACTAGGAAAGCAGGACCAAAGCTGTAGACGTAGTGAGATGACACCCCACACACAGAGGGTAGACGCTAAAAGCACCAGAGAGTAAAAAGCAGGTTTCAAAAGAGGATTACTTTTCATCTTATTCAGTGATTTGATTTTTTTTTTTTTTTTTTAGAAACAGAGTCTCACTCTATCACCCTCGCTAGAGTGCTGTGGAGTCACAGCTCACAGCAACCTCCAGCTCTTGGGCTTAGGCGATTCTCTTGCCTCAGCCTCACGAGTAGCTGGGACCACAGGCGCCTGTCACAGCGCCGGCTATTATTCAGTGATTTGAATGTCTGATTTTTGTCTACCCACATGAAAACAATTCTATTTGAATGATTATCATTTATTTCAAATTTTCCTATAGTGTCAACACTAATAAAATGTCTATTAATTGAGTATATTTTTTTATTTTTTTTGAGTTTTTTTTTATTTTAAAGATGAAGGTTTTTGTAACATTCAAAGATCAATCAATGCAATTTACCATATAAAGAGAAGATCATTTTTTAATGATATTTTTCTTTTTCCTTTAATCTTTCATAATTTTCCCAATGTAGACAAGTATATGATATTAGTTTTCTTTTTCAGAATATACATGGAAGAATACAGGTAAGATTTTGTTGATCTCAACACTGGTAAGTCCAAGGAGTATTTAGATTAGGGCCTAAAACATTATATGAATAAGATGTGTACACTGAAGCTGTGTGACAAGCACGGGGACTTGTTGCTCTTTCCCCACTTCTCCATCATCTGTGTGTCATCATAGAAAGGAAAGCCTCTTAATGTCTTTTTCTTAATAAAAGAAAAAAGAAAAAAAAAAAGATTCTCATTATTAAGTAGTTCATTTATAGCTTATAACTAGCTAGAGAAATGATCTGGTATCATTGGCTCAATAAATTTAATAAATCTATGAATCTGAGATTTGACATACTACAAAATAAACCATTATTCCAGCCAGATTGTTGTGACCAACACAGATTCACCCCTGATCCATGAGATACTCAAACTCAAACTTATTTTTTAATATTTTAACTCCCAACTTCTCAGGGGGGACTCTGGGAATAATATACAAGGAGAAAAGAAACCATAATATTTAGCACGTGAAAAAAACAAATATCGAAAGACATCTACCCAACCTTTTTCATTCATGAACAGATTTTTGCAACTTTTTCCCACCAAAAGCTAGTACTTTAGTTTTCTGGTATTTTTTTTTTCCATGTGAATTTACCTAGGCATAGGGAAATTCATTCTGATCAAGTTGACTGGAGTAGGATAGGGTCAAGTATCTTAGGATTTTGTTTTCAGTTTACAGGGGAAATAAACTTGAGGAACACAAAGCCATATTTTAGATTTCAGCCTGTAGGTTACACTTATTCCTTTTGCTTATATGCAGGGCACAAAAATTTAGTCACAGAACTACATCTGAATGCACAGGGGGCTGAGGAAAGTGGGCTTCTGTTGAGTGGTCACCACAGATACCCCTCTGTCACTTCACAGGAGGGGAGAAGGGGTTTTAGCGGACAATTACCAGCCCTGTCACAGGCACTTGGCACCAGGAACATCCATAGAAATGTTTTTCACTCAAAATTAAATTCTACCTGACAAATATTTACTGGTTATATATTATTGCCAAATACTACTTTAAGTAGCAGTGAAAAAAAAAATCCTGCATTCATAGCTAACAACCTAGTGTTATGCTCTTCCAAAACATTTGATAGCAAGTCCGGTAGTTGTATGAATTTCCAGAATTTGAAGATATTACATGAATATTTCTCTAACTGGGGACTGCCAGGTTTTTAAGAGAATCTTTAGGTTTATGTTTTGAATTTTCCCCAGTATTAGAACCTTCCTGTTTTCATCATAAATTTCATCCCCACTGCCTACACACACAGAATAAATACACTTCCATTGATCTTCTAGATCTCAGGTCAAAATCATAAACAGAATCCTCAATCATTCTCTTCTTTTATGTGAATATTTCCTTTCTTTTATTGCTTTCCTGTCTCTCTGCTCCATGGTCCACTTAAATGAGGGATGTTTCTTCTTCCACATTTCTGGAGCTAAAGGCCTGCAAATGCGATTTTGTTTTGATTGGGACTTCCAGCTCCTATCCCTTCTCCAGTTCAGGACTAGTCCTACTTTTTAATCTTAGTCTGACTATTCCAGACTTCTCTTTTCCTTATAAAAATCATTTACTGCTTCCAGAGTCATTTCTCCTTGAACCTTAAAGGTGTCAGCTCCTGGATCACAATCATCCAAAGTGATTCTGCCATACTTCTTGGTAATTTTAATATCCACACAGAGTATCCTTCCAATAGACTGGCTCCTAAACTAATCTATTTGCCAATTCCATCCTGGAATCTCATCCTTTAACTTACCTCAGCTGCTCAGTCCCGTGGTCATACCACAGACCTTGTCATTACCCATCATTCTAAAACCCTCTATAATCTCAATTTCATACTCACTGATTTTCGACCGTATATCCATTATTTCCAGCTTTCTTCTATCAATATTCAATCCCCCAAATATTCTAACTCTTGTTCCTGTCATCTTTTTACACAACCCCAGATATACTCCTGCTTAAAAACCTAAAAATAAATCTCTGTGTCTCATTATTCTTCCTCCAGATCTGTGTATGGAGTATCCCCTCACTTCCTTTAGATGATTACTCCAATGTTAACTTCTCAGTGATGAATTTTCTGACTGCCTCACAGGATAGCAAATCTCACTCACTAACATTTCGTGATCACTACAAAATGTTTCATTTTGTACATTTCTGTTTAATTTTTTCTACATTTCTGTTTAATTTTTCTACCTAACACCTATAATTACCTAACATGTCATGCAGTTTAGTTACTTATTTTGATTATTGTTTGAGCACTAAAAAATAATTTCTGTAAGGGTGAGGATTCTTATCTTTCTCAAAAGCTTTAACGTGAAATCTCAAAGTCAGACAGTTTTTAGACAACAACTTTACTGTTAAATCCCCAGTGCTTAAAATAGTACGCACATAGTAGGTGGTCAATACCTACCTATTGAATGTGTTGGATGAGTAATTGAATGACAGTAAAAATACATACATGGGCTTCTGCTCCTGGATGTGATGCAATAACTTGTGGCCAAAATGGTCTCATGAACAGCTAGAAACACTAAAATACCAGAGCAGTCGCCTGTATGAGGTATCAGAAACCTACTGAGGAAATTGAAACTGAATGGGGTGAGACTAGAGAGACAAGATGTCTGTGCACTTTTACCCTGGGGACATGTCTTGATTCTTGGCAAGGGTGGGAGAATCTGAGCTTTGCACTGATGGAGAGTCACTCCTGGAGGAGGGCAGGGGAAGCGATACCATCAGAGCTTTTGGAATAAATGTGCGAAGCCTTAATCATCCAGTACTTTTTCCCTCAGACAGTTTGGGAGGGTGTAGAGGACTGTCGTGGGTTGAATCGGATCCCCTCAAACGATGTTGAAGTCAGTCTTAAACCCCACCACCTGAGAATGTGACCTTATTTGGAAATAAAATCTTTGCCGATGATCCCTAAGGTAAGGTTATTAGGGTAAATCCTGATCCAACGTAACTATACCCTTATAAAAATGGGAAACAGAAAAACATGTGCACAGGGAGACTGCCACATAAGAGGGAGGCAGAAAGATTGGGTGATTCACCTACAAAACAAAGAATGGTGGACAGGATGCAGTGGCTAACACCTGTAATCCTAGCATTCTGGGAGGCTGAGGCAGGTGGATCCTTCGAGCTAAAGGGTTCAAGACCAGCCTGAGCAAGACTGAGATCCCATCTCTAATAAAAGGAAAACAGCCCCAGAGTTGTGGCAGGTGCCTGTAGTCCCATCTACTCAGGAGGCTGAAGCAAGAGGGTCACTTGAGCCCATGAACTGGAGGTTGCTGTGAGCTGTGATGTTACGGCACTCTACCCAGGGGGATAGAATCAGATTCTACCACAAAAAAAAAAAAAAGAAAGAAAATAATTTCAAAAATTGCAAGCAAATCTTCAGAAGATTTGGAACAGATTCTCCATTATAGACCATATAATGAAATAAAATAATGAAAAGGAGAAGGCAATGAAACAGAATATAAAAATGAGGGGAATATAAAGCCAAAATCTGGTTCTTTGACTAGATAAATTGATAAATACTCATTATTATGGTCTTAGTTACATGGGTGTATATATTTTCTAAAACCCACCCGGTACACATTTTAAAATGCTGTAAGTGATACCTTAAGAGGAGTATCTACAATAAAAAGATATAAAAACAAATATCATTTTCTGTCCATTCTCTTTCTTTTTTTCCCTTTTTTCCTTCATTGACTTACTGATTTCAAAATATTATAGGAATTATAAAAATTTCTATTAGTTATTTTCATTGGAATTTTTTGTAATGTATTTTATCAATATCATTAGCAATTCTTATTTATTATTAATTCATTATCATATTATTTAATGATTATATTTAATGGTAATATTTTCCAGAATAGGAAATTAGGAGAAGCTAAAAACCTAAAGGCATAGAAAACCAATTGATGGATTTATAATTAAATTATATCATGTCTATTTGACCCTGGGCCATTCAAAAAAGATTTGGCTGAATGGAGAAAGCTTTTGGTAACTTTTAGTGGTCTACGCATGACTACTGGCTTTGAAAGTATGTTTGAGGGAGTACTTGGTATCTAAAATGGGAAGCATCCCTTAGGGCAGGCAAGAAGTAAAGGCAGGTTCTGAGAACAGAACAGACTTGCTTGGGATTAATTGGCCCCCTGGTTTGCTGTGGTCTTAGGTTAACAGCCCCAAATTGCCCATCGACCAAATCCTTCATGATGTGCTGTTTTTTCCTCTGGAGGTTGGGCCTTTTTGAACTTTTTTGAAATCTCTTTAAATATTTGATAGAGGAAAAATATACCTTTAATTCACATATTCTGCCAGAGAATATTTTGGTTTAATAGAGCTGAACTTAGAGATGTTTCTATACAGAAGAGTGGGATATATTATTTTTATTTGAGAAAGTTCTAGAAGCAGAAGTAAGAAACTTTCTGCTGGCATTTTAAACTAATTTTTAGAGTCTAACTTAGGCCTCTTTAGGAAAGGTTAGCTGTCTGGGGAGCACCTCCTCTCTCCATACTTTCTGCCATAAAGAGGATGAACCTAAAGTAAAATTTACACCTTGCAGGTGCACTGCATGTGATTATCTTCAAAGAAAATCACAATTGAAAAAGAGAAAACTATGAGCTTTCTATTGAATATCATCTCTCTTTTTTTTGTCCACAAGGAAAAAGGATACGTTTTCAAGCCCAACTGAATGATTTCTTCTCTCTTGGCTCCAACTCAGGACAATGTAGGACAATTTTCATCAGTTCTGTCTCCTGAGAAACATAAAGTTCCAGGGACATACTTCTTCCAGTGATGAGAAGATTCCCCAGATTATATTGGCCTCTACTTGATGCAGCAGTATCTCAGGTCAGTTCTGATAGAAAAAAAGAAGATGGCATAAAGGGGACAGAGGTATAGTATCCAACATTTGCAGACTTCCTACTTGCCAAGTTTGAGGTCGGGGCAAGGGTAGGGATGCATGCAGATTATACACCATCAGAATGTGTTGGCACTGATGACACCAAGGGTCCCAATGCTGATAATGGTGATGTGGGCTGTCCACAGCCTTCTATGTCATCTTTGTGGGGTTGGGGAAGGGGACAATAGATGGGTGGAGGAGAGAGAAACAAAATCTTTTAGTGAAATCCTAGGAGAAATGACTCTTCATCCCTACCATGGTTTTTAGCTCATCTTTATATCGTGCTTTTCTCTGTCTCATCTCCTGAGTCTTCTTCCCTCTCTGACTCCTGTTCACAATAACATTTTCTTTTCCTTTTGGTTCTGACTCCCCCTGCTATTCTAAACTACTACCTCCTCCTTGCTATTACATTTTAAATGTGTATATAAAATGCTCATATCTTTGCCACATGGAAGACAGCATCCATTCAATAGACAAGACACGTACTGAACACATTGGTGGTTTCCTTCTTTACCTGTTTATGGTTTCTTGGCTTTACGCTGGCTCCACCTGGGTGGCTGGAGTTGGATGCCTTGCATGGCATGTGGAGTGGAGCATTAGACAGAGATTGCTGTGGATAACAAAGGCTTGGGTTCTAGGCAGCTGCTGTGGCTCAGAGAGTAGGGACCCAGCCCATATACTGAGGGTGGTAGGTTCAAACATGGCCACGGCCAAACTGCAACAAAAAAATAGCTGGGCTTTGTGGTGGGCCCCTATAGTCCGAGTTCAAGACCAGCCTGAGCAAGAGCAAAATCCCTGATTCTACTAAAAGAAGGGAAGGAAGGAAGAAAGGGACCAAAGGAGGGAGGGAGGAAGGAAGGAAAGAAAGGAAACTAGCCAGGCATTGTCATAGGCACTTGTAGTTCCAGCTACTTGAGATGCTGAGGCAAGAAAATCACATGAGCCCAAGAGTTTGAGGTTGCTGTGAACTAAGATGACACCATGGCACTCTAACCAGGATGATAGAGCGAGACTCTGTCTCAAAAAAAAAAAAGAAAGAAAAACAAGATGTACAATAGCCATCTTAATAAAGGTCCGTAAGAATCCACTGAATCCACTTAAAGGAATCTAGGATTGGCCATTTGTAATAATGGCATTTAGAAACTTCACCCTGGATTTTGGTATGTATGAGCTACTGAAAAATGAAAATTCTCTTAGGTCTTACCCAAAGTGAGATATTTTTCTTCCAGTAAGTTATGCAAGATATTTTGCTTATAAATTAATGAGTACTAAATATTGTGCAAAATGAATTATGTTCTATGTCTTGGGAATATAAAAATGATCCTGTTAAACATGAGAGAAGATGTTTAATTTTGCTATTCCCACATTTTCCTTCTGATCCAGGAATCCTGTGTGCGATGCTGGCAGCCACCACAGGGAGTGGGTGTGTATTACTGAGCTAAGTGCGGAGAGGCTAAAGGCAGGTCCAGTCAGTGGACTCTGACATCTCAGAGGAGGTAGGATCTTCCTGACTGATAAGCTCAAATCCAGTAGTACTGAATTTAGTTTTTAGAAAAGCCTTCATTCCATTAAATGGCTCTAAGTAATTTTTGTTTTAGGTGATGAATAAGTCTTAATGAAAGCCGCTTTCATATTTTATGGCTCCAAATTTTATATTTTGCCTATGAAGAAAAGTTCACAACCTGGTCTTCGTGGCCCTTGGCCAGGAGGACAACTTACTTTTTCAAACGTTACTATGACTGTGGAGTCTGACTGACTAGAGGTTTCGTACTGCTCATCCATTTGCCTTTTCCCTTTGGTTTCTACTAAACCTTGGTTCCATTTCTCTCATTCTAAATACCTTCACTTTTCAGATTTTCTTATCTCTGGATCCCAACCTTTTTTTTAATGAGCAAGACTTACTCTATTTCTCTTTTCTTCTCATCATATAATCTTTCTTCTCATCATATAATCTTTCTTCTCACCATATAATCAAGATTTAATGCACTTCTCATTCATTTTATTTTTTATATTTGTTAAAAATATTCAGCACTGTCATTCCTAGCTTCTGGTCATAAATAAATAATAAATAAATAAATAGCTAGTATCATCCACAGTGCTGATATAATTTCAGCCACTCAGCAAAGAAACTTAATGTTTTCAAACAGTTGTGCAGTTATGTTATGGGTAATTAAATCATTTAAAGTGATCTTTTTGAAACATGGAAAGTCCTTTTTGGAAAGCCAGTCCTAATAATCATGATAAAAGTTTGTACACAGTACCTGGCCTCATCTTCTGTATATACTTGGCATATACTAAACTATCTAACCTTTGTAGCAAAGATAGATTATTATTTATGTTTTACATGTGAAGATCAAGAGACCTGTTAAATGTCAGACCACTACTGGGCAAGGCGGAGGGATCGAGTCCCGGCAGTGTGGCTCAGACTCTGCTCTGATTGCTGTGAGACACCAGCAGACCTCTCCACTCCAGTTTTTAATGTTTGCATCTTTGAGAACCTGATCGAAAACCTGACTCTCTTTAATTAAAGTTAAAGTTTATGTAATTTTGTATTCTTCACTGACCAATCTATTTTTTTAGGGACTTTTTTCTCTAAAGATGGTTTCCAGTCATCTAACACCAATTACATGGTCCCTCATGTCATTAACCATTTTATCTAATGTTTTTCTTAAAATTCATGGAAGTTGTTACAAAAGGGACCATTTTTCCTATTTCTCACAACAATTTTTATTCAATAGTTTTAAGTAATCAATAAATAACTTTAACTTCAGGCAATTCTGATGCACTATTTAAGTGAAAGATGATTATGGAATTACAGAAAAGCAGAGAATATTATAATTTTTTAATATTTTGAAACAATATACTAAATGCTAAATTAAAATGGGAAAATTGACAGATTGAAATATGTAAAAAGGTAAAAAGTACCTAAAAAAGAGAAATAATAACTAAGAAGCAAAATCATAATTCTTAATTAAGAAACATAATTATTATTTTTCTAGATTAACATCCATTTTACTAAAATATTAAGATTGCAAAAGATGGGCTCAAAAAATTTTTTAAATGATCAAAAGAGCAATATTTTCAAAAAAAGTATGAAAATGTAACATTTGGTTGATAAAGTTTATGTGAATAAAATATATATTTATCCCTATTAATCTAGAAAGGTAATAGGATAATGTCATAAGATAATTTTTTTGCATGTGCCTCAACTTTTCTGATCAATCATTAATACTGAACATTTTTCAAAATGACATAGAGATACATACATATGCAAATATACTTATAAATGTTTTGGGAAGTACAGACAATAATTTTTTTAAGAATAAGGTTATATATTCAAATAATGTGAAGAGAAATTTTAATGTTTACTCTGACATTTTTCTGTTTATTTGAAATATAGCATGATCATAAATTATTCTATAATAAATATATAAAAATAAGTATCAATTGTTTTGTACAAAATAATTTTGAATAGTTAATAACACTGATAATATTTGGATAACAATATTACACCTGAGAAATTTTTATAAAGTTGTTTGCAGAACTGTTATTTACTAGAGTGAAAAGTGGAATTAACATAGCTGTCTCAATGGACAATTACAATAATTTATATATTATTACACCATTAAATTGGTGACCTGCAAAGAGTATAACAAGAGAATAATTATTCTAACAATTTTGTCAACATCTGAATACAAAATAGTATTATATGATTACTTCAATCATATAAACTACATAAGTGATTAAGTAGGACTTGAAATAGAAACATCATTATATGTTGAGAATATAGAATTTTTTTTCAAATAATGTTTGCAGAAAAAATTCCTAGGGAATTAAGGATGTGTATGTAACAAGGCACATATATGACCGAGAAAACATGCTACTTATGTCACAATCATGTTAGAAATTTTATATCAGGTCAAATTCATACACAGAGAAACTCTATATTTTATTAGAATAAGTTTAAGAGTACAGTAAAGAGGGGGAAGAGTAGTTTCTTTCCATTATGCCAACCTCAAGATATTATCCAGATATCTGTTATGTAATGACCATCTGTGAGCTGACATCTCAAACACAAGAGGCATTAAGTGAGTTTGTCAAAATCCTTTGTAAAGCACATTTCATCCAGCCAGAATCAAAGTTGTTGAGGAAATGCTACTCTAGACATCTGGGCTTAAGTCTGCCTCACTGGAGATACCTACCTGCATTGATAGACCCTCAAACAGGGCCAGTAAAAGCTGGAAAATTCACATATTAGGGCCAGGCCGAATGGATCCAAACATGAGTGCCCTGAACTGAGAAGATTTTCTTCTAGAGGTATTCCCTAACAATACTGATGCTTAATTATATTGCAATATGTTTTTCAGATTGCAAATCATAGAAATAAGATGCGTAATACAAGAAATATGTATACATGTATATGTAGATATGTGTGAGCATAAAATCTTTAATTCTTCTAAAAATTCAGAATAAGTCAGAGCACATTTTGCACCTATAAAGGCTAAGTTTCAAAGCAGTTAAGTCACTTGTCCAAGGAAAGAACAAGTTCTATAGTTCTCAATCTAAATGGAAGTCAACATTTTTGAAGGACAGTTATTTTTTACTCCCCAAATGCAAAAGTTTTTGCCCAATTTCAAGTTTGATTTTCTGAATTAACAGATAAATCTTGGAGATGCCAGGACACCTGCAGATTTACAAAGATTCATAGGGATCCTGGTTCCCTAGAAAGGCAGGTAACAGCCATGAAAGGGAACCCAAGAATTGGAGGTCAGCCCACTGATGTCCCCAAATTGTCATTTCTTTCCTTCTCTCTGCAGATTTTCAACTGCACCCTACCTACAGACTCTAGTGCGGTGATGAATAACAATGTGACTGAATTCATTCTGTTTGGATTGACTCAGGATGCTAGAAAGCAGAAAGCAGTATTTGGGATTTTCTTGATTCTTTACCTCGCAACTCTGTTTGGGAACTCTCTCATCATGGTGACTATTAAAACAAGCCAGACCCTTGGGAGTCCCATGTACTTTTTCCTGTTCTACCTAGCCTTTGCTGATGCTTGCTTTTCTACAACGACAGCCCCCAGGTTGATTGTGGATTCCCTTTCTCAAAAGAAGATCATTTCCTACAATGAGTGTATGATTCAGGTCTTTTCAGCCCATTTCTTTGGATGCATGGAGATCTTTGTACTCATCCTCATGGCCTTTGACCGCTATGTAGCCATTTGTAAGCCCCTGAGATACACAACCATCATAAGCCGCCATGTCTGTGGTATTTAAGTGATTTTGGCCTGGATAGGGTCTTGCATTCATTCTTCTGCACAGATTTTCCTGGCTTTGAGATTGCCCTTCTGTGGCCCAAATGTAATTGATCACTATTTCTGTGACTTGCAGCCCTTGTTGAAACTTGCCTGCATGGACACTTATGTGATAAATTTGCTGATTGTGTCCAATAGCGGGGTCATCTGCATGCTGAGTTTCATAATTCTGTTTATCTCCTAAGAAACCACAGTGCTGAAGGAAGACGAAAAGCACTTTCCACATGCACTTCCCACTTTATCGTGGTTGTCATATTTTTTGGTCCATGTATATTTATATACACACGCCCACCAACGACTTTTCCAATAGACAAGATGGTGGCTGTGTTTTATACCATTGGGACACCCTTACTCAACCCTCTGATATATACACTGAGGAATGCAAAAGTGAAAAATGCCATGAGAAAATTATGGCATAGAAAAATGTGACATCAGTGGATAAGTAATATAGAAGGATTCTAATGTGTATTTCCTTAACTGTTTCATTTCACTACACATACTGAAAAGAGGAAATATTCTTGTCAGAAAATGAACAATCAAGACACACATGCAGATATACTGTGTACATGTGCATGTGTCTATTTGTGTGAATACATAAATACATATATGTAAATACACCTTATTCTGAGAAGATTGCATTAGATCGTGAAGGCTTAAAATGTATAATCATTCTAACCAACCTTACTTGAATTCTATCCACATCTGGCCATCACTGCGTGGAAACTTTGTTTCCTGGACAAGCTTTTCTTCAGAAAGAAATGTACTCACTAATGATTGAATTTGTGTGTGTGTGTGTGTGTGTATACACACCCATTCTTTTTTAGGTTTTATTCCAGGCCCTTATGAATGGGGTCATAGGAGCTAATCCCCAGGAGTCTGGACAGTCACAGAATCAATGCTGTTGAAGAAATGCTACTCTAGATATCTGGGCTTAATTCTGCCTCAATGGAGATATCCACCTGCATTGATAGACCCTCAAACACCAATAAAAGCTGGAAAATTCAGAGAAACCCTATTGGAAAACTCCTCAATGTTTTTTGGTACAAAATGGGCATTTTCTTAGCCCATTGGGGGTCGCTAAAATACCATAAACTTGATATCTTATTAAAAAAACACACAAATATTTCTCAAAGTTCTTGAGCCTGTGAAGCCCAAAGTCGTGTACCAGCAGATTCGGTGTCTAGTGAGGGGCCCCTTCCCTGACTGCAGTCTTCTTGCTATAACTTCACCTGGCTTGAAGGAAAAGGATCTCTTTGGGGCCTATTTTTTTGAGGCACTCATCCCCTCCCTATCCCCTAATCCCATTTCCTTGGAGGTTAGAATTTCAACATAGGAATTTGTTGGAGAGCATCTGGACACACTTTGTAATTCTACATCTATTATGTCTAGTCAAAATTTTACTTTTAACACTTTGTTATATACAAAGGTTAATTTATAACTGACATAGCAACACTGAATAAAGGATTTATTGTCATTCATAAAGTGATTGTAGGCTGGGTGTAGTGGCTCACACCTGTAATCTTAGCACTCCAGAAGGCAAAGGGAGGTGGATTGCCTGAGTTTGGGAGTTCAAGACCAGCCTGAGCAAGAGCAAGACCCTATCTCTACTAAAAATAGAAAAACTAGCCAGGTGCTGTGGTGGATGCCTTTAGCCCCAACTACTCAGGAGGCTGAGGCAAGAAGATTGTTCAAGCCAAGAGTTTGGGGTTGCTATGAGCTATGATCCTAAGGCACTCTACCCGGGGTGACAGAGTGAGACTCTGTCTCAAAAAAACAAAAAAGAAAAAAAGAAAGAAAGAAAATTAAAAGATTATATTTTACTCTAATCTGAGAAACATATTTTAGTGCTCATATAAAAGATTTTTCTAGACAAAAGTTAATATGATTAAACCTTACCTGTATTTCCATCCCAAAGACATCTCACTTAAGATCCTGGGCATTAGAAACCAAGACAGGGAGAGGGTGGGAAGGGAGTGAGGGATAAAAACTTACTGTTGAGGGCGGCACCTGTGGCTCAAAGGAGTAGGGCACTGGCTGCATATACCAGAGGTGGTGGATTCAAACCCAGCCCCAGACAAAAAGAAAAATTTACCTGTTGAGTATAATAAACGATATTCTGGTAACAGGCATGCTAAAAGTCCAACTTAATCATTAATCATTATACAAGTTATCCATTTAACAAAAATATTTGTACATCCTTAATATTTTAAATTAAAAAATAAAAACCCTTAACTGTAAATAGGAAAAACTTAAAAGTGAATTATGCAGATATTGACTTTAGAAAAAGGTAATGAGGAAAAGAGCAGGGAGAACCACTGCAAGTATAGAACAGGGTGAAAGAAAGAAGATCCAAACATAAATAGTTGGTTGGGCCAATGGAAAAAGCAAGTCACTAAGTCATCTCCTAAGAGATGCAAGACAGCTTCTGAAGAGCCCTTTTGCAATTCATGTGGTCAGAGAAGCCTTTTTAGTACTACCATCTCCACATTCAGGTCTTAGATTTCTTTGCTAGCATCCCTGCTCCCCACCACCCTTCCCAGCCTCTGTAACCACCTTTCTCTGCTCTGTCTCCAGGATATCAATGGTTTTTAATATTTACCTCCCACAAATGAGTGACAGCATATGAGATTTGTCTTTCCAGTCTTAGCTTATGTCGTTTATATGATGCCCTCCAGGTCAAGCCATGTTGTTGGAAATGACAGGATCTTTTGTTGTTCCATATAAATTTTAAGATTTTTTTTCTGTTTCTGTGAAGAATGTCATTGGTATTTTATATGGTTATAGGGATTGTATCAAATCTGTAGATTTCTTTCATTCTTATTTCCATTTGACACTATTGATTCTTCTCATCCACAAGCATGGGATATCTTTCCATTCTTTTGTGTCCCTTTCAACTTCTTTCAAGAATGTTTGTAATTATCATTACAGAGATCTTTCACTTCCCTGTTTAAGTCTATTCCTAGGTATTTTATTTTATTTGTAGCTGTTGTAAATATCATTGCTTCGTTTTCTTTTCAATTTGTTTGCTGTTGGCATATAAAAAAGCTACTAATTTTATGTACATTAATTTTATACCCTGAAACTTTACTGAATTAGTTTATCAATTCTAGTAATCTTTGGGTGGAGTCTTTAGGTTTCTCTATGTACAAGATCACATCATCAACAAACAAGCATAATTTGACTTCTTCCTTTCCAGTGTGGATGCCCTTCCTTTCTTTCTCTTGTCTGATTGCTCTAACTAGTAATTCTGGTACTGTGTCGAATAAAAGTGATGAAAGTGGGGATCCTTATCTTGTTCCAGATCTTAGAGGAAAGACTATCAATCCCTCTTTGCTTTCATTTGCAGACAGCTGTCTAGTGATCTATTCACTAGTCCTGCATCATACCTAAAAGCAGAAAATTTCAATTAATACTTAAAACAAAGGAAATGTTAAAATAGTTACATGGATTCTCCAAATGTGTGGGCAGCGTTTGCATGTTTGGGGGCTTAATTTATGGGTGATCAAGCAGTATGTTGGTCATGTATTTTCTTCAGAAAAATCCTCTCCCCTCCTACTTACATGACTACACTATGTAGAAAATCCTGAAGTGGTGGTGTGTGCAGGCTGCTGACATCCTAGAAACAGTGAGAGGAAAGGCCACCATTGTTCACTGCATAGATTTGGACACGTCCTCATACATGCCATTGCATATTTCATTTCTTCACACTACTTCACATATTTCATTTCTTCACATTACTTCACATTACTTCACATTTCTTCACATTTCTAGTAGAAATTTTTTTACTCAGTTTGTCAAAAGAAAAAGCTCCCCGTCTTTTGCACAATAATGTAGAGAAGATATCATCCAACTCTATGGAAAATGGCATGGGAAAAGAAAATGATTGCCATATAATTCAAAGTCTATTTCACCTCTAGAGTCTGTGTAACCTGATTCTTCAGGCTTTTCAGTTCTCGGGAGTTTCACAGGTGAACTGCCTACCCCTGTTCAGACAGGTGTAACTTCCTCCATCTGCCTACTATCAGTTATCTAATATCACTCCGCCTTATGTTTCCAAAGAGGTGTGAACAACCCATCACCATGTTATATTTCCTACCTCATTCTTTCCTCATTATGAGTTAACATATAATTTTCTATTTTATTATCACTTTAGTGAGAATTGAGAAGAGAGGAAACATATTTTTATGAATATTTAACTGTGTTTAACAGAAATGCAATTTTTAAGTAGCATTTATTAGTTTTCTTTTTCATAGTACAATCATATAAGCAGAAGAAAATTAAAAGGTACACAAGGTCACCATCTAGATGGCCTATTTGCATGGAAACATAAAGGATCACAAGCATAAATTGTGAAAATTCAAATATTTCAAAAACATACAAAATAACAAACAATCCAATCATCTCTTTCCCAGACTCTTCTAAAATGATAATCCTTAACAGTTCTTATGATTCATTACATCAAAAATTAATCTTATGCATGTATCTACATCACCTTTATATGTTGTATTCTGCTTATATCCACAGAAAGAAATAGTATAAACACTGCTACATAACTTGTTCCTTCATACAATAATGTACCCTGTCTTCCTGCAGCAGCACCTAGAAATGAAGCTCCATGGTCTAGTGACTCAGACTGGATGTGGCTGCTGTCTTCACAGCAGACACAATGGAGATCTGCCAGAAAATTGGGAATGCTGAAGCAACTGACAGTGAGAGAAGATGAGAAGATAAGATAGTGAGAGAGATGAGAAGACATTATGGTGGGAACATCCAGGGTTGACAACTGAGCATGTGGCAAGGTAGTAACTCAGAATCCCCTAGGAGAGGGACCATTCATATTTTCCAAACCAGACCTGAAGAAGGACACAGAACTGAGATACATTCCTTATTGTTACACAACTCCCAGAAATGATAACTGACACAGAACGTGTTCCTCTTCCCCATTCTAGATTTCTCTCACCCTCGGCCAGCATTCTCATTGGTTTGGGCTGTTTGCTTCATGAGGTGACTGAAAGTGTGTGATCTACAAGAGTTTGATCCCAGTTGCCTTATTCTTATTGGATTGTCATTGCTGCAACTGTCCAGTCAGAGTTATTGTTGGGTGTACAAGTGCTAAGCCATAGTCCAATGAGTTCTCTGCATGTGTGAACATCGTCATGTATGTCCTAATCTATAGCAACAACACTAGTTACTCACAATTATTAGAATCAAGTGCCACAGCCAGAACGGTAACTCTTCTTTTCCTGCCTGGTCCACTTGTAAAAAGAGCACAAAATGGAGGTTCCTACTATGTGTCTGGCAGTGTAATTTTCACTCCAGCAACCAAGATCTCCACCCAGAGGAAAATGCAGATTCTGCAAATAAGTTCCTAGCAGAATTAACAGTAGGGAACATTCTACTTTCACCCCTTGGGTCAGCAGTGATGAAGGGCAGACAAATGGGGACCCTACACCATATATAAAGCATTGTCTCAGCATTCAATGCATGTAATGAATCCAGATGCAGCATCCCAACTCCTCCCAGGACTGACTTCTAGCTCGTCTCTTAAATTGGGCTTTTAACAGGCCTTTCCTCTCTTCTATTAAACTGGATGTTCATGGGTGATAGGTTACATGGTAAAATTAGTTCTCAGTTCTGAGATCATGAGATTACTTTTGCATCTTCTTTGCCCTTAAATAGGTGCCATGTTTTTTAAGACATTTTATGTCAGACAGTCAAGACATGTCAGACTGTCAGACATTTGGTCAGACAGTCAATATATGTCTGTGTTAAAATCATCTAATGTTGGTGTAGGTAAAGGCAGTATATATCCATATCTAAGGTATGTATAATTTGTGGCAAGGACAAATTGATGCCACCTTCATGGTGAAAGAAATCTAATATGATAGATGTAGTGGCAGGTGGATAGCTATTTTCCCAGGGACTCGTGTCATACTGAGTGCTTAGACATGAAATCTGCTACTGGCAGGTTGGACATTCAGAAGTGGCAGGAGGCAGATCAGTCTTTATGACAGGAAGCCCACATCCCCAAGCCTATACACAGCCTACATCCTTCCCACAACAGACGCTCTGTTCACATGTTTGTGTGCCATCACAAGACAGCCCTAGACTGGGCCCCACCAGAGCACAGCTCATCCTGATCATACAAAAATGTGAAGACTCATCTCTCCCATATGTCTACTCTTTAGTCCCCACTTTAATAAGTCTATTCTCATCACTCTTTCCAGAAAGATTTTTCCAGTCTTTTTACCTTCTGGATGCTTGATAAGCAACCCAAGAATTTGTCACTCTTTCTGAATCAATCAATATCCATAACCCAGCACAATTTTCCTCTATATAAAAAGGAAAACAAGAGTATTCTTCAGGAATATGCACTTTAGCAGAAATTCCCTATATTACTTAACTTGGAGACCACCTTTGAATCATGATTAGCCACTGTTCTTTTCGGGTTAATGACAATGTATTCTGGTGCCTTGCCCAAAAAATAGAGCCAAATCCTTTCCTCCTCTTTCAGTTTGACCATACAGAACTCCCAAGGAGGCCATTCTTATGAGTTGAGGGAAAGACATTGTTTTAACAGAGCTGAGTAACATTAGAACCAGAATCATCCCTTTGTTCATGGATTACTCTCGCCTTCCAGCCTCCCTGGGGCCAGCTCTGAACAGTTCAGGCCAGTACGTCATCTGGAATGCAAGACTTGTTGAATCCTACATTATCCAGTTCATAAAAGGTAATAGAGGTTGCAAAATCTTTGGGGATTCTGGTGGTTTGATCAGTAATTTTTGTAGTTCCTGTGAAAAAAAATAAACTGATTTTATCCTGCCTGTTTATGGAGATAAAGAAATTTTTTGCTTTTACTGACTGCCAAAATTTCTGTCATTATATTAAATATAAGGTACTAGGTAAGGAGCTGTAATTTAGACCTCATCATTATCCATTATCATGCATTGGGTTTAGTGGGGACCAGACAAGTTAATACAAAGTATAGCAGTCATCGCCACAGCAAAATTATACTTTCATTCAAACATCTTCATCTTCTGTTCAAATTATTCTCTTCTAGATTATATTGAAAACATCACTAAAATAAGTTATGTCTGTGATGTAGCTATTTATTTCTCAATCCTATAATATTTCTCTTGGTTATCACATTCCTTGTTTAATCTCTTAATACTTCAAATTTCCTACCCTCAACTGGTTGCACTCTTTATTTCTAGCTTACATAAATATCTCTACCTCATTTGAGCTATCTATGCTACAAATGTAATAGTCCTCTTTATAAACAAATTATTATAACTATTATGATTCAAAAGGAACCTTAATACTCCTTCAAAATTATAATGAATCAAATAGAAGCAAAAAGTAGATTTTGCAAAAAGAACAAATCACTGCTGGCAATGACGGCTTTCCTGAGATCAAGAGCACTTACAGAAGGCTGGGTTTTCTCTCCATCTTTCAGCATTATTTTAGAAGTATCTACTTAGATTGCAGTAAAATTTTAGTTTATAACTTCAAGAATTGAAAGGGATATTACCCAGCTTATTTATACTATCCCTTATAACATGAAATTTCTACAATTGTTTAAAATTATACTTTCTGCTGGGTCAGGAAAAACAAGTAAGTTCACCATCAGATATGGTAAAACCAAAATATCTGATAGAGGAAACTGTTTAAAAGAGAGAAAATCTGTCAGACTGTGCTGGGTAGATGTTTGGGGTTTCCATGTTAGCAGGGAACTCCAGAAGTCGACATGGAGAACAGTTTTAAAAAAGTAACTAAGTGATATGAGGCAGGCAATAGAGCCAGAGGCACAGCAGTGAACAGCAGTGAATGCAAAGGGCTCTACACATCTATTGGTGCCTCAGGCTGACTCTTCCACTGCAGGAAAATGCTCAACATTGGCTAGTGTGTGTGTTCCCACTATCTCTTTTCCTAAAGGAACTAACACATCCCAAAATAGAATTACATTAAATCAACAATAAGGTGATGCTCTCGACTGACTTCTTCTAGGTCACTCCAAACTAAGAAGAAGAATTTAAAACCTTCATTCATCTTCTGTCATCTGAGATCAGTTTCTTGCTCCACAACTTCCTCATGGCATTTTTCACTTCTGCATTCCTCAGCGTATAAATCACAGGGTTGAGCAAAGGAGTTCCAAGTGTATAAAACACAGCTATCGACTTATCCATGGGGAAGGTGGTCGCAGGGCGTGTGTATATAAATATGCAAGGTCCAAAGAACAAGATGACCACGATGATGTGGGAGATGCAAGTGGAGAGCGCTTTCTTCCTCCCTTCAGCACTGTGGTTTCTCAGGGAACGCAGGATAATAACATAGGAGAACATCAGCATGACAAAACTCACTGTACAGATGACCCCACTGTTGGAAACCAGGAGTAGGTTGACCATGTAGGTATCTGAACAAGCAAGTTTCAACAAGGGCTGCAAGTCACAGAAATAGTGATCAATCACATTGGGACCACAGAATGGCAAACTCAAGGCAAGAAAAATCTGAGCTAAAGAATGTACACAGGACCCCACCCAGGCCACGACTACTAGCACACCACAGACCCGGGGGTTCATGATGGTCAAGTAGTGCAGGGGCTTACAGATGGCCACATAGCGGTCAACCGCCATGAGGATGAGTATGAAAATCTCTAAGCAGCCAAAGAAATGGGTTGTAAAGACTTGAATAATACACTCTCTAAAAGAAATAATGGCTTTCTTTGAAAGGGCATCCGTAATCATTCTAGGGGCTGTGGAAGTAGAAAGGCAGGTATCAGATAAGGATAAGTAGAAAAGGAAGAAGAACATTGGGCTCTCAAGTACCCGGCTGCTCTTGATGGTAGCAATAATCAGCAAGTTACCCAGCAATGTCCCCAGATAGATAAGCAAGAAAGTGACAAACACTGTTTTCTTCCAAAAAGGATCCTGTGTCAACCCAATCAGAATGAACTCAGTCACATTATTTTTCCACTGCATGGTTTCATGAATGAAGAGAAGGGGCAAGTGTGAAGTGATTTATCTGCAAAAGATAAAGGAATTAATTTATGTGGTTCTAGGTGGTGTTATGCAAAATTAAATGTTCCTAATCAGGGATATTCTATTCCTATTGTCTTAATAGGTCACTTTAACACTTGTCAGTTTTAATGACTTCTTGGGGTTATTATGGGTCTCAAATATGCTTATGAATATGATACTTCCCAATGCCATTCTTTAAAAAAAATTGTTAATTTTGACATGATGCTTATACATTTTGCCAATTCAGTAAATATGAAGTTAAGAGGTATGTATCTCTTTTAATATTAACTTCTGTGTCTTTCATTATTAATAACTACTGGAGCACATGCTTTGCATGGCATACCACTCAACATTTACAATGTGTTTGACTGCTCTGACCTTGGAGTTCCATGTTATAATGTCCCACACAACCACCACCCTGTATATTATGTCTCATTTGTACATAGCTTATACATTACATATTCGTCATACACATTTATATAGATACATATTATTTAAGAATATATAAATAGTTCCGGTGCTCTGCCAAATTCCTCCCAGATGTTACTGGTTGCAGAGGAAAGGAAAATATTTATAACCTCTACATAATCTGCTGCTACTGTGAGGTGTCCGTGTGGTATGTAGTACTTGACATGAGTGTTCTTTGATATTTGGTAATATCTTAAATATTCCCAGTTCTAATTTTCTTCCTTTATGTTATTAAAAGCATCCTTAGAGCATTCAGAGTCTCTAGAGTTACATTTAAATGAATTAAGGGTGGGGTATCACTACCCAGTTTCTCATTTTTTCACAATTACAAGTTTTAGCTTAAACATTCTATCTTTGGAGTGGTTTGAAGGGATGTAACCAGGCAGTTGACATAGGACTAGATCATGTTTGTTGATTGTCCAGGTATCTGAAAACCTTACATTGTTTGAAGAGAGCTATGATTCAGAAGAGAAGAAAGATGAGGTTTTGGAGAAGGGAGAAAATAGTAACTGACTTCTTCAAAGAATTTGATTTGTTTCCTATTCTAAAAGAGTCAATGCTTCTTCAACTTTGAAATATTGCTTCCTGAAGATTTTTTTAAGGTGGAAAGAAATATTATTGTAAGCCTTAAATCTCATGAAGACCTTTTCTCTAGATCTTTCTTGTAAAGATGATGCTGGAAGACATAAATTCAACTAAAAGTATAAACTAAAATGTAACTTAGTTAATCTGGAAGACATACTTAGCTCATGTGCTTCTCCTCAATCCCTTTCATACCTTCACTACTTGAAAGTTGTGAGTTGACCAAAGCACAGATATAATAAACAATACTGACAAAATTGAATATATTATATATATATATATAATATATATACACACCTACACACACATATATATGAGGTGAATATTGTGAGTTCACACATATATGCAAATAATTCATATATATATATGTGAATATATATGCACATATATATACATTTCTTCCTCTCCCTTGATAAATGTTTTTCTACTCAACAGCCTATAAATATACTTTATCTTCCTTCAGATCATAAAAAACATGCCTGGGAAAATATAAAGTATTCACTTTGGGGTATTAAGAATATTACTACATATACTGTATACAAATACATATTAAAATATATAGATAAAGAGATTGTGATCCTTGACAAGAATCTTAAACTATAAGGGGCACTGTGTTGATGTTTTAATAATTCCAATATTCTATTTTTTTCTTTATGAATAGGAATCTAGTACAAACATAAAAATCTTTATCACATACAACAGTCCATGATTTTGACCATTCCTATGAGTGGATAGCTTTCAGTCTACGTATTAGCAATCCCATTAGACTAACCACTTCTAAAACAAACTAATTTACTAATTACATCTGGGCATGGATTTTTTTAGATAAGTTAGAAGTTATAAATATGATTCAGTTAACTCGGTAAGAACTGTAGGTCCTCTTAAAATCGTAGATCGATAGTTTAATCAATAGTCAATATCTATCTTCCTTCCTGTAATTCTTTTCCACTCTAGCTACTTGAATGTCTCAAAACTTCAAGATCCAACTGTAGATAAATGTCCTCTGAGAAGCCTTCAATGATATACTTTGAAAAAGTAAATTATCTGTCCTGCTTTCTAAAAATTGTCCTTCCACCTTTTCTTATGCTATTGCAGATATTTCCCTATGTGTGTGCTTCATTTAGCTTCCTTCCTGGAATGGTAACATTGGAAAGCTATGTATTACCAGGATGTTATTCTCCACTGTAGCAAGCCTGATATTTGCACAATGTAGGTGCCTCCTGTTTTTGAATTGAACATTCTCTTTTACCTCTTAAAGTGTAATGGTATTGGGCCGCACCTATGGCTCAAAGGAGTAGGGCGCTGTCCCCATATACCTGAGATGGTGGGTTCAAATCCAGCCCTGGTCAAAAAAATATATATATATATATTTATAAATATATAATATATGTATATATAATGGTATTTATCTGAATACTCTAGTGCTATTCTGATTGCAAAAGGCACATCATCAATTTACTGGGGCTTTCTATCTATTATATATGGTAGACTCACAAATATGCTTCTCATTTAAAAAGCCAAAAAAGCATGCGGGTGGGGGAGGGAAAGCCTGAGAGCTGTTTTAAATAACTTGGTGAATCAGCTCCATGACCAGGAGTGATGCATAGTGTACTCTGCACAGCAAGACACTGCCACAAATGCCTTGGAACTATGACTCCCATAAAATGACCATCTTAGAAATCAGCTGTTCTTGTCTTACATGAATCCTTAGCCCTTAACCAATACAGGGAGGCTTGACATTTTTCTTAGCTTTTGATACTGATGCACATTTTTGTGCCTCTCTATGTGTACTATCCTAATCCATTTTTTCCCATAGTTGTCTTAACTCTCTTTATAAAGTTCTCAAAAGAATCAGACCCAAAAGTGGGTTTCAGTGGCCTGTAGATAAAACAGCACCAATAATACATCACATCTTCTAGTAACTACTGTGCAGACCTCAACTCTTCAAACAGGGTAGGCCAACCTTAAAATGAAGACATTGTTCAAAAAGAAATAGTAAACAATGTGCTGATGTTGGAGGTAACAGAGAAAAGGTGAAAGAAAAGCAATGGAAAAAAGATGAGGGGGGAAGACAGCGTAAGAGGGCTCCTCTGTGCCTCCGTATTGCATCTCAGAGGCCAAAATAAGAAACATTGTTAAAGAGCCTGTCTTAATCTACCCAAACCTCAATGTGATGAGTACGTCAGACTTTTATCTTTGAGAGAATCACTATACTCACTTTATTTCTATGCAAAATTTATCATTCTCTGTAAAAAAGAAAACTGGTTGTCTCAAGCTGCTTTATCCCCCACAAGCCCAATTTGAAGAGTGATACATTCGACCCTCCTGAAGCTCCTCATTCTGTCTAACTGAATCCTGCTATCTGGTTAAGCGATGCCCTGGAAAATAGCTTGGCCTGAGGACTAAACTGTCATAAAATTCAGTGCCCATTACCTATACTTCTTACATCTGGTTGCTCCAAACATCGTGAAATTAGTAGGTCATTATTCTCCCCCAATTTTTTTTTTCTTTTTTGAAACAGCGTCTCATTCTGTCACCCTGAGTAGAGCGCCATGGCGTCATCAGAGCTCACAGAAACCTCAAACTCTTCAGACTCAAGATAACCTCTTGCCTCGGTTTCCTCAGTAGCTGTGGCACCCGGCTAGTTTTTCTATGTTTAGTGGAGTAGTTTTGCTCTTGATCAAGCTAGTCTCGAACACATGAGCTCAAAACAATCCACCTGCCTTGGCCTCTCAGAGTGCTAGGATTACAGGCGTGACCAACCGTTCCAGTTCTTTTCCCACATTTTAATAGATAGACAGCTGGAGCATTGTGGAGGGACAAGAATAGATAACATGACATGAGAAAGAAGGTGGGCAGGGACAAATATTGAGCAAAATGCAAGATTTTTTACCCCAGATATTTTTAGTAATGTCCCTACTATATACATCATATATTTTCCACCTTCAATATGCAGTATTTAGACTGTGTATTTTCACGTTTGCCCTAAACGTTTTCTGAGTAGTTGTCAAATTCTCAAACTTCATCTCAGATATGTTTTAATTGCAAATGACATTCTTATGATTCCATGTAAGAAACACGTAAGGACTAATAATTCCGTGCTGTGATATACAGTATTATATTCAAATCTGTCATTTGGCTTTGGAAAAGCTAGCACTCTCCAGAAGCTTTGTCAAAGTTACTATTCTATATTACCCCTTCTCTGATTGTTTATCAGTTATGACCTCGTCAAAGTTACTGATACCCTCAGTTTGAGTGGGGACTTATCTTACCCAACTGCCTTAAATTAAAAAAAAATTATGCACTTTTCTATACTAAGCGACCTCAAAAAATTGCAATAAACTATGAGGCACACAATTCATCCTTCTCTCTGCACACAGCATTAGTGGCTTTTCACATTCCTGGTGCTCATCAAATTTTTTTTTAGTTCAAAAGATAGTTTTATTTCAAAGCTTATATTTCATTCAATTTATTTTCTATGTTAACAGTAAGTCTATAAAACTTTGATTTGTTCATTTCTTCTTCATCATTTCTTGGGTGATGTGGGAACAAGTCAAGTCACAAATCATACAGAATTATTTTTAATTATGTTGAATTAATTTGTAATAATGACTCTATAAGCTGGCAAAGGTGGAAATCACCTGTCACTTACCTGTTAGAAGACTCTCTAATTTAGCATTATCTGTCTGTCTCCTTTTTAAAGCAGCCTTTGCATGGAATACTAAAAAAAAGGAAAAAAGTTGTATTGTTCTATCCAGAGGGAATATTTTAACCAAAATGAGGTAAGATATTAGTACCTGAGAGAGTAGTAGTCCCTAAATGTTTCCCTTTTTTTGTAATCAGAATCAGCTCAGATGTTATAACTAGTGTAACTTTGTTTCTCTTTATCTCCTTTGCCTGTTAGAATAGCAAGTTGACTTTACTTGTATTCAGTGACAAATGAAAGTCTGAAGGTGTCCGGTGCCACAGGCACATCCAAGGTACCAGAAAAGGAGGAAAAATTTTAATAGATGATGGGGAGGTAGAAAACAGGAAGGTGAACAAGTAGTGTCATTGTTAAACAAGGTAATAGACCACCAAAGAATGACTGTGCTTCCACCCAGTGCCATAAGTTGCCACTATTTGCATTATAAAAACAACTTTGTCTAGCTCTTGTAATATGCTTGTAATATATATATATTTTTATTAAATCATAGCTGTGTACGTTAATGCAATCATGGGGTACAACGTGCTGGTTTTATATACAATTTGAAATATTTTCATCGAACTAGTTAACGTAGCTTTCATAGCATTTTCTTAGTTATTGTGTTCAGACATTTATATTCTACATTTAGTAAGTCTCACCTGTACCCTTCTAAGATGCACCGTAGGTGTGGACCCACCAATTACTCTCCCTCCACCCATCCTTCCCCTTCTCTTCCCCTCCCCTTACTTACCCCTTTCCCCATTTTCTTGTGCTATAATTGGGTTATAGCTTTCATATGAAAGCTATAAATTAGTTTCATAGTAGGGCTGAGTACATTAGATACTTTTTCTTCCATTCTGGAGATACTTTGCTAAGAAGAATATGTTCCAGCTCCATCCATGTAAACATGAAAGAGATAAAGTCTCCATCTTTCTTTAA
>CAUYRH010057201.1:0-14847 GCA_963574655.1 Perodicticus potto
CTAGTCATAAACCTTTCCAGGCTACATCCTAGTAAGGTTCTGCACAAAGCTTGAAAGGATCTGGGTGGTTCCTCCTTGAGCAGGGAGCACACACCCTAATCCCTTCCCTGGGGCTGAAACTCAAGGACTGTACTCCCGAGATCTCCCCTATTAATTTTGGGATGATCTTCTGCCCACAGAACTTTGCCAGTTGTGGCATACTTTTCCTCCTATCCTCTGCAGGATAGGAGTTAAACCCTTAGACTGAAGACATGGGGGGCTTTTCCACTTGGATACCCTCCCCCCACCCCCGAAGTTCTGTTCCCCGTTCTTTGCTTATCAGTCTTTCTACCGATCTTTCCTTGTCAGTAAACCCCATCCTGTTGCTGATCTGCCTGGTCCATGGTTTCATTCATCCATCCCCTGCGACCAAAAGAACACGGCAGAGATATACTGGCAACAAGAACAAGACATAGGTTGGGTAGAGCAAGACACATTTGCCATAGACAGTGAATGGGCCCCCATGGTTGTGACTAGGAATAAAAGACTTGAATATGTTGGGAGCTGTCTTTTACATTGCCTGGGTTATGTCTACCTTGTGACTCAGATGTCACCTGGAACCACTGTCTTTACTGTGCACGCGGACCTCCCCTGAGCTTCTCTGAGAGCGCATTGCGGGGCGTGTAGCACAAGGCAGATTTAAGATAATGACATGATGATTAGCCTAAGGCCATTCTCAGTCACTTTCAAGACTATCACACTTGTGAGGCTTGGCCCCTTGGCTAGAGAGCCTTCCACTTTCTTCTGCAGTTGGCATGCTAAGTTCTGATGAGGAGACTGTTGGGCATCCCTCCTTCTCAGGCACAAGCAATCACTTGGGACAGAATGAAGGTGGCACCAAGATGGGGGATGGCTCTTGTCCCCCTTTCCCAGCTGGGCTGGATTTCTCACTAACTATCCTAATACTTTATGTATATTTTCCTGATCTCCCTGGGTGTTGGTTATGAGAAAGGGATGGTTATCATCTTTCTTCTAGAGTTGAGCTGTTGGGGGCTGGGGAACCCAGTTAACCGGCTTCTATTACTCAGCTGAACTAGAAATAGCAAGTTCAACCCAGGCACAGCAGTTTCCAAAAGCAAAAGAGAGTGGAAACTGGAAATAAAGCTGGAGTGGCACAGGCAGTGAGGAGAGAGAGCAAAAGTGACCCACACAAGTTTCAGGGTAACAGGGAGGGATTTTATTTAGAAAGAACAAAGAGAAAGTTAAGAGCACTGCCAAAGAGAGCTGGAAGAGGTTCCCTTGCATAGAGACTAGGAGAGAGTGATTGAAACTAAAGGCCAGCAAGCGTGTAAACACCCCGCCCTCAGGAACTGGCTGCAGGTCTCTCACTGGCCACTCTGAGCCTCTGTGCAGTATGGCCTTTTTCTATTGGTCATTGGTTACCTAGGTTACTCCATACCCGCCTTCTTCCGGACTCTCCAGACTTCTGTGGTCTGCAGGCTGGGTTTTCCTCCCACCCCCCTTGCAGCCCCTTTTTTAGTGTCCCTTCTCAGAACTGTGTACTAAATTGTTTATAAAATCAGCTGCTGTACATGCAGAACCAAGCAGAAGACCTTATCTTGAACATAGAACCACACAATGTCAGAATCAAAACGGAGCTAGTCACACTAAGCCTCCCTTCCACTGTCACAGGGATAGAACAGGGACACTGTCCACATCTTGTTTTGAGAATCCAATTTGAGCAGTGAAGGAAATCAAAATATTTTACACCAAAATATATTCGTTTGGCATATTTTAAGATGGCTTGTCAAAGACCTAGCAAACAGAAGTGGCCCTGCAAATTGTCTTTTGCAGGGAAGAAAAGATTTTGTTATCTGTAAAGAATCCACTTGATGCACCCAGGCCTCCTTTTTGTCTCCGCCCAGGAAAGATTCACTTAAAGTCTGATACTTTTAAAGTTCCAAAAGAAACATTCACCATGTATTCTTTCTGAGAAACCTATCTCTGAGGTTTTATCTACACCACAAGGCCATCTTTCCTAGCCCCTGCTTTAAAAGCCCTCCTTTTCTGCATTGAGGCAGGATGTAGCCCTCTGGGAGGCTAGTCTGCTGCCCTCCCCCATTTGCTGGGAAATTCATAACTGCTTTTAACTGCGTTTGTCCTCATTCTTCAGTCTCCCTGATTCAGCCTTGAACATAAGTACCAAAGTTTAAGTATCAATGCTCTCTTTGTACATAACTATCTTAGTATAGACAGAAGCTTATATATTCTATCAGTTCTGTACCCCACTGGAGGGCTGGATAATCTGTGATACTCCCTGTGTACATGTTAACAAAGTTCCTATGCCTTTTCTCCTTTCATGAGTTGATTTTTGAGCAAACCTTCAGAGTGAAAGGGAAGTTTTTCCCTTAGCCCTTACAGAAGTCTGTCTTAATTGACTAACCCTATGGTAAGGGAGGAAATTTTAGGCAGATATCCTTAGAGCTATCAAGTTAGTAAGACTAGATTTATCTAGAGTTTGGAAAAATTATCCCACACATAAATTTAAAACTATTAATTATTAAAAAGGCGAAATTTGATATTTACAATTTTAATATCATCTTCCACTATTGCTATTGCTAGGCAATATTTCTATTATACTCACTCCAGAGCCAAGTAATCCTGATGGAAAGGTCATTCTGTTCCTACACCTTTTAAGTATTGTTAGGGGTTTAATGACCCAGATGTCAGGTCCCCATATTCCCAGGTTCTTGGTTCCCAGTACCAAAGAATGGTTACTGGTACTGTGCCGACAGAATGAATGAGCAGAGCCGCAGGTGTAAGCAGAGGAAGTGCCAAATTGTTATTAAAGATGACAGCATAGTGCATTTCAAAGAACAAGCAAGTCGGCCTCCACAGGTGGAGGAGACACTGAATTTCACAAGATTCCTCCTTTTGTGCTGATTATCTAATTTTATGTTAAGGGGGTGGAATATTTATTTTTTTCTTGGAAAAGCATAGAAAATTCCTGGAATTAGGAACCCTCCCCTTTTCTAGCCTTGTGACACAATTTCCAAGGGTTGCCATGGTATTTATAAACTGTCATGGCTCTGATGGATGTAATTTTTACTATGGTAACAAGGGTAGTTCACGTAGAGACACTGTTACCTCAACTGTGCTCATGCTCCCAAGACCCTCTTTTGAGGACTTGACACTATCTACTTTGTGGTTTCTCTGCCTCCTTCTGATTGGTCCATCTTTGGAGACCCCTTTGAATCTATTCTTTCTTGGGAACCCCCTCCCTATAGTCCTAGTCAGGATGTTCCCAAAACAATCTAAGTCAGTATCACCACATCTTTCTGTCTGTGTCAGAGGTCCCTGTAAATTGATTAGACTCTATCTCAAGGCAACCACCTGCCACCTGCAAGGTCTCCCCATTAGCTCAATTCCCATGATGGATGGAGCTCCATTCCATTCAGCCTCAGAACTCAAGCTGGCCTGACCCAAGCCAGTCCAAAATAGCATCCACCATCCACCCTGCTCATGTCTAACTGCCTAACCTAACGGTATCTTTACAAATTTTTTGCAGTGGCGGCACCCGTAGCTCAGCAGGTAGGGCACCGGCCACATACACCGAAGCTGGCGGGTTCGCACCCAGCCTGGGCCAGCTAAAACAAGAACGACAACTGCAACAGAAAAATGGCCAGACATTGCGACGAGCAGCTGTAGTTTCAGCTACTTGGGAGGGTGAGACAAGAAAATCACTTAAGCTCAAGAGTTTAAGGTTGCTGTGAGCTGCGACACCACGGCATTCTACCCAGGGCAACAGCCTAATATAGAAATTCAGTTTCACACTTGCCTTTTATGTATATAAAACATATATAATATTTGCCTAAACTTAGTGAAAAAGTAATGTTAACACGTACTTTTCAGTGTTTAGCATTGTTTTATTAAAATAATAAACTGTTGAGCTAACAAATAGCTATCTTTTAGTATATATATGTTTGAAATATAAAATCATGGTCTCCAAACTCACTAAAATTGCATTTCTGGGCCAAAAATTTTATATGTTATTTTTGAAAAGTTGAAAAGTTTTTAATTTTTAATTAGATATCATTTTATAGATATTTTAGCTGTTTATCTCAGAATAACTTATAACTAATTTATTATCCATATATTCAGCTTTTAAAATGACTTTTTCGAAACTTTGTGCTCTTCAGTGTGACTTTGTAAAATATCAGTTTGTATTTCCACACAGAAATCTTGTCATAAATAAATACGTAATATTATACTGTGTCATGAAATACTTTATGTCACCAGGATGGCTATGGGAAATATAAGATTTGGTTAGTACCCTATAATATGAATTAGTAAAGTATGAATATGTGTATGTGTGTGCATGTATGAACGTATGTGTGGGTAAGGATATACACCTGTATATCCTTAGCTCTTTGCAAACCATGCCCTTGGCCCAGAAGCATTTTTATAAAATATTTAAAACCTTTCTTCACTGTTCACATTTTTATGTCACCTTTAAGTTTGTATCATAAGAAAACTTCCTATATTTAAGACAAACATATTAAATGCTGGTAAAATCTTGTTGAAAAGCACAGGCTATTTTTAGAGGACAGAAAAAAATGGATTAGAAAGGGTACAGGTATAGAAATATAAGTAATTATGTATAAAATTAAAAGGATTTAAGATCTGGATTCTGCAGAAGCCCCCAAGAGGAGTTCATACTTCATCCTATAAGCTTTTAATTAAAAACAGTGTGGGGCAGGCATGGTGAGGAAGCACTTCGTGATGCCGAGGCAGAGAACTGCTTGGGGCCAGGAGTTTGAGACCAGCCTGAGCGACACTGCAAGACTCTTTCTCTACAAAAACACAAGAATAGCTGGGCTTGCTGGTGCACACAGGAGACTCAGTCAGGAGGATCACTTGAGCTCATAAGTTTGAGGCTACAGTGAGCTACGATGATGCCACTACACTCTAGAGCCCAGTGACAGAGACCCTATCTCAAAGGGGGAAAAAAGTGTATTTGTGATAGTGATTGATCAAAAACCTTACAGAAACAATGTTAGAACTTGAGAGAATTAGTGTGTGAGGAAAAGTTAATAGTGGCTAAAGGAAGCAAGGCATTATTGGAGGAATTTAAAAGTGTGGAGACAAGCTTTTGAGTTGAAATGGATGTTAGAAGTAACAGGTGGTCTCCAGGTTAAGGACAAGATATGTTTCTGAGAACATCTCAGTCAGATTTGTATATAACTCTGATCAATCCCTGATGAAAAGGATATATGGTAATAGTAATACTCTAATGGTGTATATGTGGTAATAATAATATGGTATAACACCATAATAGTAATAATGATAACAATAATATTCCACACTGTAATAGGTTGCAGAAACTATTGTGCTCATTCTTTTAATTAAAACAGAACATAAAAATAAACTCAAATGAAAAGCTTAGATAGGAGATAGAAGAAATTTTATAAAAGAATATCAAAGTTTACCACATACATAATGTTGCATCAATGCTATGCTGTTAGAAATATTACACTTATTGGGGCAGTGCCTATGGCTCAAAGGAGTAGGGCACTGGCCCCATATACGGGAGTTGGCGGGTTCAAACTCAGCCCTGGTCAAAAACTGCAAAAAAAAAAAAAAGAAAGAAAGAAATGTGACACCTATTTCGATATTTTAACTAAATCAATAATAATCTGTCCATTTCAATAATTAATGCACTTAGTAGCAACAGATGCTCTCATTGGAGCTCTGTGTTCCATTCACCTGCTCCATTATGCTCACTTGTCCTCTGTAATTGCTGATAGTCAAGCTACTGAAGCCTAATGCTTTCCCAATGAATGATGGAATCTGGCCTTTCTCCAAATATTTAATTAGCTCAACTTTTTTTCCACTGTAATAATCTTTCTGTTGTTTGCAGGCTCACCCGGAGTTGAAGTGGACTTTTGGTTTGGAGGCATGGTCAAAAAAATAAACGTATACTCACAAAATCAAATTAAAAAGTGATGCCAAAAGTGATGCTGTGCATAGGTGGCTGACTGTATGAACAATGAGACCAGCCACTAGCAGGTGAGTATGAGCTGCTTAGGCCACGTGGATTTGTATCCACACATGGAAGAAACTCAGTCTCAAATTATTAATTACATAACTATAAATTATATTTCTGGAAAACCTTGGGAACTCGTTCATAATTACAGAATACCGAAAGTCAGGTCATCCATAACCTGGGGACTGCATGTATTAAGTATCAATGAAAGAGAGATATAACAAAATGGAGAGTTTAAAGAATTTAGTGAAATATTTCATATTAAGAATTAAAAAGGAAGAATTGAAATATGTTTGACATGTACAAAGCAAATTTTTTAAGAATCCCATTGAAGGATTCAATAATTAATAGGTATCAACAATGAGGGACAAATACATTTTTATTTTGAATCAAATGCTTTTTTGTTTATATTTTTGCTCTGTCAAATCTCTCCTTCAACTTTTTGTTTTGTACAATTTTAGATTTACAGAAAAATTTCAAATATCTTACAGAAACCTATATGCCCTTCTCCCCACTTCACTTACATTGACAACTTACCTAGCAATGGTGCACTGATCAAATCTAAGGAATAAATATTATTACAATATAATTCACTAAACTGTAGTCTTCATTTAGATTTCAGCTGTTTTTCCAACTGATGTTCATTACCTATTCTAGGATGCTACCCAGGGAATCCTCCGCCCTTTGTCCTCGGGGCTCTTCAGGCATTCTGATCTTTGTTTCTTACCTTTCCTTCTTTTATGGCCTTGCCATTTATGAATAAGGTTGGCCGGATGATTTGTAAATGTCCCTCACTTTTGGTTTATGTAATGTTATTTTTGTGATCATACTGAAATTATGTATTTTGAGAGGGACCACCACAGAGAGGGAACCTTCACAAGGCATCACAAGGGGGTAATGATGTAAACCTATCTACTGATGATGCCAAATTCGATTACTTGGTTACATACTGTCTGGCAGGCTTCTCTACGATTAAGTTATCACTTTTCTCTTTCCTGAACTCTTGGTTAGAAATGAGTCCAGCCCAAAATCAATCAAGGGAAGGGAAATTAAGCTCATCCTTCTTGGAGGATCATCATTCACTGGAAAAGCATCAGGCTGTTACAGTAGAAGTTCTGTAAGTTTACCACCCATGGGACAATAACAAACTGGTCAACATACAAAAATTATCAATAGGCAACTAGGTCTACCATACTGACATGTACAATTGGTGCATGTCTGCTCCATGAAAATTAAGGTAGCTGAGGGGTAGGAAATGCAGGGAGGTGGTCAACTATGGAGGTTCTACTATATTTGAAATTCCTCTGAAAAAGCACTTTATCCTTTCCTCTCCACTTATTGACTTGGCCAATTATTTATTTCAGTATGGATTCTTGGATATTTATTTTATATTTGGTGTTATAATTAAACACTGACTTTTTGCTTTTTTTCCAGATTTGGCCATTAGGAGCTCTTTTTATGGATATTTTAAAAAATTGTATTAAAAAATAAGATTTTTAGATACAATTAAACACAGTTTCAGTTAGATAGGAGTGATAATTTGAAGAGATCCATTGTGCAACGTGGTGACACAGATTATGGTAACATAGCGGGAATGGTGGTCTGTGCTGTGCCTGGGTCAGGAGGCACACTCAAGGGGAAGAGCACAGTCCGGGCCCCAGCTTCTCTCCTGCTTCCTGGGGTGGGGGTGGAGACTTGCCTCTCTGACAGGTAGGGTTGGGGCAGGTGGGCCTGGGAGGGGACACACTTCCCCAGTCCCCAGCTTCTCTCCTTGGTGGGAGGGGACACTGAGGGATGTGGCTGGCAGTCAGAGTAGGAACCAAGTTACTGGCTGGGGATTCTTCCCCGTCAGAGTAGATGGTAAGGAACCCCTAGTGACCTTACGTGGACCTGGACCCATTGGGCTTTTGGAAAAGTTCGAGGGAAGACACATGCATATTAAGAAGTTTTGTTATATAATCATGACTTGTCAGTTATCTGAAAGGCAGGAGGCAATGGCCCATTCTGCCAAGGGAAAGGTGGGACAAACCAGGCAGCTTAGTTAGCCTATAAAAGATGGTGTGGGTTCACACTTCATCGGCTCTTCTCCACTCACTGAGAGACCCATGTCACTCTTGAGTCGTATTTTCCTTATGGTTTGTGTGCTTTGTTCTGCAATAAATAAAGTATGTGAATGGTGATCATTTTGTATTTATGAACACTCCTTCATCAACTATGCTCCAGTGCTCAAGAACCTTGACAATGAGAGCCAAGCAGCCAAAGCAGGGAGCATCCTCCTCCAGGGGGCCCTCGCATGGTTAGTCTGGCTAAACGGTCACCAATGGTCTTTATCTTTCCAAAAAGCCAACTTCTTGTTTCATTAACCTTCCAAGAGTCTTGTTGTTCTCAGTTTCATTTAGTTCTGATCTAATTTTAGCTACTTCATTTCTTCGACTTGGCTTGGTATTGTATTGGGTCTTCTTTTTCCAGATCCTTGAGATGACTCATTAGATACTTGATCTGTGTGCTCTTTCTGTTTTTGGATGTGGGCATTTGATGCAATACGTTTCCCTCTTAGGACTGCTCTTGCAGTGTCCAATAGGTTTTGATACCTTGTGGTTTCATTATGGTTTTATTCAAGGAATTTAATGGTTTTCCTCTTTTTCTCCCCCTTGACCCAGCTATCATTCAGCAAAAGGTTGTTTAGTGTCCATGACTTCATGTGGGGATGTATGTTTCTGTTAAAATTGAGTTCTACTTTTATTATGTTGTGTCTATGAAGATATGAGGTATAATTTCAAGCATCTCAGGTACTCAATGCTTTGTTAAAACTAGTAGATCAACAACTATGGGCCCAAACAGAGAAAAAAAAAACAATTAAATTCAAGAAGGGGAGGGGTGTTCTCTAAGCTCCCACTTTACAGGTACAATGTAGGGGTACATGGCACACTTCCTGGGTGAAGGACTCAACTGCAACTTTGATTTTAACTTACAAGTGCAAACAATGTAACCTAATCATATGTACGTACCCTCCTATTAATCTGGAAAAAAGAATGAACATTGGCAAAATCTGAGATACCCCACTAGCCCACCTCTCCTCAGTTGTAGAATTACTAGTATCTAGAATTGTTATTCTGAATTTTTTAATGATAATTTATCTTTTTATTGTTTTAATATTTATGTGTACATCTCCAGAAGAGTTCATTTCTGCCTATGTTTTACATTTATTATAAATTTAAACATATATATGTCTTGCTGCCTTATCTAAACATTATATTTGGGGATTCATCTAGGTTGTTGTATGCAACCATACATTGTTCATTTTCACTGATATTCATCAATTCCACAGATATTTGACTTGTTTACTAGATTAACTCTTCATAGAATATTCTGTATAAATTCATATGTGCATATGTGTAAGCTTAAAAAATATTTAAAAATTTTGCAATCTCAATAATTCCAAACACTATCTGAGATACATGACATATGTTACCTTTTGTTTTTAGGTAAGAATAAAATGACACCTTAGCAGTTGGACAAAGCATTCAACTAATCACTATTAGTTACAAATCATTTCAACTAGTTACAAATCATTATTTCTCTAACTTCATCACCACTGATACTTCAAAATGACTCCTCTTTCCTCCCTCCCATATTCAGAAGCAACTGGGAAGATGAAAGTAAGGCAGACGAAGCTCACAATACATTTTTATTATTGATAAAGTTGAAAATAAGAAACTTAGTACAGAACCCGAGAAGCAGGAAGCATTACTCAGCTTGACAGTGGTAGTGCAGGTAGATTACGGGTTTTTTTCATACGGGGACTTGTCTTTGTAAAATATTTAACGTGGGAAAGCAGAACTGAGTGTTTGATTTCCGAGGGACTGAGATGACAAAGAGAAGGTGATATAAAAAAGGGACTAAACTTTCTTTCTTCACTTAATTCCGCATCCAGCTCACCAATACAATTCACTTTTCTTTTCCCTAGGCAAGATGAGTAGGGAAGTGAAAGGCCAAAAACACTACATCAATTGCTCTTTCTCCCCAGAAATATAAAACATGGAGAAAGGCTATTTCTCCTCCTCAGACCGCTACTCTGCAGGAACACCCAACCCTGGATTGTTGGGAAGCAAGTCTGGGAAGGGCTGCTGAGGGAATAATTGTCTTAAGTCACCTCGGAGCAACCATATTTTTTATTCCTTTCCCAGATTTCTTGGTTTCTCAGGTGAATAAACAACAGACAGTCAGCAGACTTAGCTCAGTAGTTCTTCAGACACTTCCAGATACGCCTGAATACTACGGTGCACACACTTTTAACTCTCTGTCAGGAAAATGCATTGAGCAATCTCACCTTTCTGCCTCCATTTGGCTCATGCTCTCTTTCAGGCTGATGTTATCTTCCCCTAAGTTAAAGTGTCTAAATCCTGCTTATCCTTTCATATGAATCCCAACTGCAGCTACTTCTAAGAGTTCCCTGAATCATTTAACTCTAGACCTTAGAAAATAAAGAGTCAGGATCTTCCAATTCAAACATACATCTTATGTTTGAAGCTTGTGTGTGATTCCACAACAAAATATCCTCTCTTCTCAAAACACTTTCCACCTGAAAAAGCCCATTCTTCCTTTGGAAGGCTTTGATCTTCTAAAAGTTATGTCTAGTTGTGAATCAAAGTATTACTCTCTACAGTTTACATATATTAGTTCTGCTTTTCCAGATATACAGAACAAATTTACTTCTATTTCAAATGATCATTCCTCAAGTGTTTCAAGGCTCTCTCACTACAGTCTCTTTTCTTTTTGATTTTTTTCAGCTTTCTTAAATTATAATTGACAAGTAGAAGTCACATATATTTAAGGCATACAATTTATTATATGTATACAATGTCATTACCACAGTCAAGTTACTTAACATTTACTTAGCTATAACAGTCTTAATATCATATAAAACATCTTCTTTGTATCATCTAAAAAACATCAGTACATTTAAATAAATTAGTGCTTAAAATATCAAAAATCAAGGTATGGTAGTCTGTATAATAGTCCCCCAAATATGTCCATGTCCTGATTCCCAGAACCTATGAACAGGTTATCTTACATTGCAAAGGGGATTTTACAAAAGTAATTAACTTAAGCAACTTGAGTTGGGGAAATTATTCTGAATTATCTGGACAGGGCCAAAGTAATCATAAAAAAGAGAAAGCAATGGGACTATGGAAGCAGAAACTGGACTCAGTTAGGGTCATGAGCCAATGCTGGGAACCTCTAGAAACAGGCTTTCCCAATCCAGAAAGAGTTCAGACCTGTGACTCATATTCAGAAGTGTTAAATAATACATCTTGTGTTGCTTTAAGTCACTAAATTTGTGATACTTTTTCACAGCACTTAGAGAACTAAAGCAGGATGGAGTAATAAATAATTTTAAATATGTTAGAATTTTAGAATATTGTTACAAAATAATACCTTTAGAAAAAGATAATCTTCTTGTAGATTAATACAATGCACAATAATCAAGATGATCTATACCATACACTTATTTATATAATTTTGCTTATGTGACAATTTAACTGGAAATCAAGATTCAAAAGTATGCAGAATTATATAGGCATCTTTTTAGGTGACATTTTATTTTCTTTTTGTAAAGATCATTTCATTACAAATATATTCATTTTGTTGTAGTGAAAGAGAAAAAATATAATGAATAGTGATGAAACTCCAGAATGCATCATTCTCACCCATTAATTAAAAAATAACTGCAACCAAACAGAAACTAAAATCACCAAGGTTTTATATTAAAAATAACTACATAAACAGGTTATTATAATTCTAGCAACCTTTCCATTAATTAGTTTCTTTGGCGATACAGACAGAAAGTGTATGAGACTTTTCTCTAAGCTCATCAAATTGTTCTTGGAGTAATAACTTCTCATTTGTAGTCTGAGTGCTCCATTCAGTGAACCATTTGTCAAATCTGACATGAAGGTATGAAATCCAATAGCTTTACACAAAGAACTAAAAGTCAGGGGGAAACGCCATTCACCAACAGTCTATTATGGAGCCAAAGCTAAAGTCTATAAAATTCTTTTAAACTTGCTCTTATTAATGATTGAATTACATTGGAAGATCGATTAAAATTTTATTTTCTAATTTATGGTTCACATTATTGTCACGTTATACAAACCATCTTCCTTTTTTTTTTTTTTTGAGACAGAACCTCAAGCTGTCACCCTGGATAGAGTGCCATGGCATTACAGCTCACAGCAACCTCCAATTCCTGGGCTCAAGCGAGTCTCTTGCCTCCGCCTCCCAAGTAGCTGGGACTACAGGCGCCCGCCACAACGCCCGGCGATTTTTTGGTTGTAGCCGTCATTGTTGTTTGGCGGGCCTGGGCTGGATTCGAACCCGCCAGCTCAGGTATACATGGCTGGCGCCTTAGCCCGTTGAGCCACAGGTGCCGAGCCCACTTAAGTCTTTTTGTCTCCAACATTTAAATGTAGTTAAGGCTCCTCCAATTGAAAAACAAATGGACAACCTCAGTGCTGTTTTCCCTTCCTTCTACCCAGGGCCCTTCTGTCAAAGTCAGGTTTCCAGAGAGAGTTGCCTACCTTCCTGTTTCCACATCCATGCCTCCCCTTCACTCCCCATTCTCCGGCAAGCGGCCTTCAAGGTCCGCCTCGTCCAAGAGAGGCGCTGCCAAGTGGCCCAGAGAGCCCCAAAATGCTGGTTCCAGTAGGCGCTTTTTGGTCCCTGTTTTACTGACGGCTCAGCAGCACTATTTGACACTGTTGGCTGCGGCCTTCCTTTTGAAACGCTTTTTCCCCAAGTCCCTCTCTGGCTGCCCCTCATTTTCTCATAGCTGCGGCTGCTCCCTTCGCCCCTTCAGTACGGATTTCCTTCAGTGCTTCATCCGGGGGCTCTAGTTTCTCCTCCGCACCCTCCCCTGGGTAATCTCATCCTGTTGCTGTCTTCAGTTTCCATCCTTATTTTGACAGTTCCCAAATTTGCCACTCCAGCCACCTGCTTCGTAGTGGTATCTTCCCAGGTGTCCTACAGGCCTTTCATCTTCCCCTCACAAACCGCTCCTCCTCTCCATCCCTAGCTCGGGATGGCCATCATCTTTCCAAGTGTGTGACCTGGGCAGCATCCCCAACTCCGACCCTCTCTTCATCTCCTCCATCAAGCACACGCAGCTGCTCTCGGCTCTGGCCTGGGTTACACCCCGCTGGCCTCCCTCTGCTTCCATCTGAGGCTGCAGCGATCCTTTACAAACAAACCATCTTGCAAATCCCCCTGATTAACAAGTAGGTTCCGATTACTGGATCCTTCACCACCCAGCCTGTGCTTTCTCTCTCTGTAGCTTCTTCTTTTTTGTGTTCTTTGAGACAGAGTCTTATTTTGTCACGTTGGGTACAATGCCGTGGTGTCGTAGCTCACAGCAACTTCAAACTCTTGGGCTCAAGCCATCCTCTTGCCTCAGCCTCCCGAGAGGCTGGGACTACAGGTGCCTGCCAAAATGCCCAGCTGGTTTTTCTATTTTAGTAGAGACAAGGTCTTGCTCTTGCTCAGGCTGGTCTCAAACTCCTGAGCTTAGGCAATCCACCCACCTCAGCCTCCCAGAGTACTAGGATTACAGGTGTATCCTGTAGCCACCAGGTCCCAGCTCTAAGTGATTTGGGTAAATTATACTGAAGCATAGAAGGTACTCAACAAATATTAGGTAGTAATTATTATTTTCTTTTACTTGTTGGATACAGTTTACATGTCACATTTCCCAGGACTCTGCCTGACCTAAGAAATGTCAGTGGGGCGACCGTCTATGAACCAGTTCCCCTGCATTGTTACCGCCTGTTGTTCATTGTTGCCTTTCTCCTTCCCTACTGAGTACACAGACACACTTCCCCTCAAGGTAGCTTGTGGGGCCTGTGGGAGCAGAAACCGTAACTGACATTTGTACTGTGATATTGCATATTTTTAGTACAAGCTCAAATTTTGTTCTTGTCTGAGTGAATATGGATGCAACGTGATCTCAGTGTATTGCTGCTATCTGCATCTGCTAATTCTCCACCTTCTGGGCCAGCTCTGAAGTGCTGGAGCCCTCATCAAGCATGGCTGTGTGGCTCTCCAGAGTCCTGCGAAGATGTCGCATAACTATTAATGGAGTACTGCCTTCCTGACGTGCCCACCCAGTTCAGGTGCATCGTAACTCTGATTGGCCTCGGCAAACCCCAGCAACTAATAAACTGAATCCTATATCCTACTGGACAGCAGTGGCTAATTACACAAAATTATAACCTTTTTGGGCCTGGGAAAACCCAAACTAATTGCAGCAGCCCCGACTATCTTTGAAAGATAATGCAGGTCCCAGCTTGACTATTTGCAACAATTGCTTTTATTTATTTATTTATTTATTTTTATTGAATCATAGCTGTGTACAATTATTCAATCATGGGGTACAGTGTGCGGGCTTCAGATACAATCGGAGATATTTTCATCAACCTGATTGCAATAACATTCAAGAGACTTTCTCATTACTATGTGAGAACATTTTTGATCCATATTTAGAAGTTTTCTCCTGACCCTTCAAATATACACCACAGGTGTGATCCCGCCCTCTTTCCTCTCTCCCCCCACCCTCTCCCTCCTCTTCCCTCCCTCTCCCCTTTCCCCATCTTATTGTGCAATAAATGGGTTGTAGCCTTCACTTGAAAGATATAAATTTGCCTCATATTAGGGATGTATACATTGGATACTTTTTCTTCCATTCTAGAGATACTTTGCTAAGGAGAACCTGATCCAGCTCCATCCATGTAAATATGAAAGAAGAAAAGTCACCATCTTTCTTTAAG
>CAUYRH010057204.1:0-15000 GCA_963574655.1 Perodicticus potto
AGCTGACGTGACTCTCAGAGGTTCCCACTAGGCCACATTGTCACAGTGAACTGACGTGCTTCTCAGAGGTTCCCACCAATGTTGTCACAGTGAGCTGACGTGTCATCTCAGAGGTTCCACCAGATGACATTGTCACAGTGAGCTGACGTGACTCTCAGAGGTTCCCACCAGGCCACATTGTCACAGTGAGCTGATGTGACTCTCAGAGATTCTACCACACCACGTTGTCACAGTGAGCTGACGTGACTCTCAGAGGTTCCACCAGACCACGTTGTCACAGTGAGCTGATGTGGCTCTCAGAGGTTCCACCAGACCACGTTGTCACAGTGAGCTGACGTGCTTCTCAGAGGTTCCACCAGGCCACGCTGTCACAGTGAGCTGATGTGACTCTCAGAGGTTCCACCAGAGGACGTTGTCACAGTGAACTGACGTGACTCTCAGAGGTTACACCAGACCACGTTGTCACAGTGAGCTGACGTGCCTCTCAGAGGTTCCACCAGATCACATTGTCACAGGGAGCTGACGTGCCTCTCAGAGGTTCCACCAGGCCACGCTGTCACAGTGAGCTGACGTGCCTCTCAGAGGTCCCACCAGATCACATTGTCACAGGGAGCTGACGTGCTTCTCAGAGGTTCCACCAGGCCACGTTGTCACAGCTAGCTGACGTGCCTCTCAGAGGTTCCACCAGATCACATTGTCACAGGGAGCTGACGTGACTCTCAGAGGTCCCACCAGATCACATTGTCACAGTGAGCTGACGTGACTCTCAGACGTTCCCACCAGGCCACATCGTCACAGTGAGCTGACGTGACTCTCAGAGGTTCCCACCAGACCATTGTCACAGTGAGCTGACGTGACTCTCAGAAGTTCCCACCAGGCCACATTGTCACAGTGAGCTGACGTGACTCTCAGAAGGCTGCACAGATGTTGTAATTCCTCTTACATCATTTTTAGGAGGTGAGAGAAGAAAGTGGGAGTGAAAACAGGAGCATGGCCATGAGAAGTAGCAACAACATCCAGGGATAGTCACCGATATCCTCTGAATGCTCGGCCCCGGAATTCATAGGCGCACTATTTAAAGTGCCCACCCAAATCTCCTTGCAGTTAGGATGCACTTTCTATAATTCTGTGAGTGCGGTGAATTTGAGGATTCTTGGGAAGCTTCAACACATTCATTTTAACAGGCTTTTACTGCCACAATGCTGTCACTGCTCTCTCCTCTCCCACAAGGGTCCCAGGGACGATACCTCCTGTATCCTCATTCACCTGCCTAATCATTCTTCCTCCAAATACATGGACTAAATCTCTAAATTTATTTTTCATAAGTTTGGTTTGTGGAGGGCCAGAACCAAGAAGGACACAGCCAAGCCAGGCAACCTCCAGGGTCACCAGGGAATCCACTAACAGAAGGCAGACGAGTGGTCTGAAACCAGCACGTGCAACTTTTGGGGGTCTAGAGACAAATGAGGAGTCTAATTCGGGTACGGGCAATTCAGGCATTAGTTGGAAAATTCAGGGAGTGGATCCAAATTAGCTAATAGCCAAAGCACCAACAGAAGTTAGAGGTCAAAGCAATCCAGTTGGTCTTTCTCCTTCAGCCAAATACCTCCTTTCAATGGCTGAAATATACATTTCCATGCTTTGGTTTATCCCCTCTCTTTGCTCCCCCCTTTCTGGTGTGAAAAATAAGTCTTCTGCGAGACAACGCAGTTGGCAAGTGGGAGAGGGCAGACATCATCTCCTGGGGACTTTTCAGAAGATTATCCATTTTTATAAATTATTCTCAAATTGCTCTATCCATTTTAAGGAGTGAAGAGTCACTTGGGAATGTATTTGATCATCAGAATTTTTTTCCTGGTGCTTTGTGTTTAGCATGAATAAAAGTTCATGGGAAATTTATGAAGGCTGACAGTCTGCTGTGAGCTTCAGGGTCCCACAAGCTGAGCTGGCAGAATTCTCTGTAACAGGAGAGAGAAATGGGGCATGGGGCAACCTGTCACATCACTTTTCAGGGGCGGCTCTCCAGGGAGAGGCTTTGTCAAATCCTGTTTGTCACTGCTCTGGGCTCTTTGAGGATTTCCTTCCTTAGCTTTAAGCTCCAAGAACATACTCAAGATACAACTTCACTCTACGGCATAACATCTGCTATGGGGCTTCAAAACCACAAAGCAAGCACATTTAATGATTCAAAGTTCACAGCTTTATCAACAGCAGCAACTGTTCACAGTCAGAATCAAATGCCATCAGCGCGTGTTGTTGACGTGATTGTAAACGGTGCTGATGATTAGCAGTTCACACGGTCCCGTCCCCAATGATCTGTTTTCAAACACTAATTAATGAATCCTCTCTGGACCGCTGTGAGGAAACGCTGGAGCACTTTAGCCGGTTGGGTTTATAGGCAGGCGTGTTAAATGACTCCGCTAACTTTCTCCACTCACCACCCTTGTTATCTTTCAAGTCTCTCCTCGGCCACCTCATGGGCTTCCTGACGCAGAGTATTTAATGTCCAGAGAAGGAAATCATGTGTAATACGACATTTCAGAGGCAGCATTTCTGGAGTTGCATTCAGAGTATAATGAGATGCTCTGTGCAAAGATTTGTCAAAGAAGCTTGGAGATAATGCCTCTGATTTTCTCCGCAGAGATTCACAGCTAACGTTACCAAACTAAATGCTCTGAGTATTTCTGAAGTGTGGGTCTCTTTTTAGGAGATGTGGTTCACCTGCAGTTGGGATTTCAGGACAAGGATAAGGGGATTCAAAACTGGAGCAGTAGGAAGGGATGTGAAGGAGAGAGCAGATGAGGATTGCATTTGAAATGTCGGCGCGCACAGGGAAGGGTGAAGACACGGGGAACCTCCGTGCTCTCAAATGCTCCAGGCAACTGGTGATTCCTCGGGAAATCTGAAAGGCTGGCACGGGAGGGAATTTGCAGTCTGCTCCTGGCTCTGACAGGGTCAGCTGAATGGCATCAAATAAGTCGTTTGGTTCTTTGTGATTCCTTTCCCTCGTCTGTAAACAAGATGAAGGTTTGTATTCTTAGATCTGAATGGTTTTTCATGAAAAACACTGACAGGTCCTTGAGTATTTTGTCATAATCTAGTATGACTTTTTATCTTATAGAGAAGCAAGTCACGTTCTTGTGGATAAAAAGAGATTTGTCCCCATGGATAGGGCCTTTTATTATCATGGATAAAAATCTTTCTAAGAGTGTTAACATTTCAACAAAAAGAAGAAGAAAAGCCATGGCTGTGGCATCATCCACAGCAGCTTCATCTCGGTCCAGACTGCAGTGCAAGTTCAAAGCTCTGGATGTTGCTTGCGGCCTGGTCTAGGTGCGTCCCCAAGTTCATTGTAGTTACAGGGCTGGCTGTGTCTCCTTGTTCTGCAGAAAATCCACAAGACTGAGCACAGAGCTGCTTCGGGCCACTCCTGAGTGTCTGGGAGGGTGGACGTGTCACTGGCAGACGTGGTCTGGGGGTCAGTGGAATCAGAAAGCACTTGCCTTAATTTGTAACTCAGATGTCATTAGCAAGGGACCCTGATGCCTCCCAAAAGGGTCCCCTTGGTCCTGAGGCCAGCTAAGCCTGCCCTGGAGCCGGCAGCAGCCCCTTCTCCCGGAGTGAACCCCTCCCTCTGTTGGTGTTCCCAGCTGAGGCTTTGTGGGGATCAATCATGTGGATCTCCATTTTTCAATTTATGCAAATAAATCTTTACGTAATAAAATCTCCATCTCACTCTGGTTTGTGAGACAGTCTATTTTCCTTAAAGCCCTCTAAAATTGATGTATAAGATCTGCCTTTATTTTTTGGACTTAATTCCCAGAAGGGAACTCTACCTCCCTCTTTTATAGGCAAAATCTTCGTGGGAGGAGGCCTTGATCCACACAGAAGTCCACTTTTGCTGCTTTATGGAAAAAAATAATGGAAGGATTTATATAAACCTCAAATTCTTTGTCTCTTGCTTAAATGTGACAAGGTACGGAAGGGGCTTCGCTTCAAGCCTGGCAATTGTGTTTAATAAATGTCAAACTGAAAAAGAAAACCAAAATATAACGAAGTAAACTTATTTGTATTCTGAAGCAGGAGTTTGAAGGTTAAAGGGATAAATTATTTGCCCAGCTCTGTTAAATTATTATAAAAGAGGATGGAAGCAGGTAAGGCATTGTCTGACAATGGGTTATCGTATCATTAAACCTCCTCCGCTGAGTTATTATTCTAAGGAACAAACAGAATAACACACTGCGACGTGGATGGGACATGAGGCCATTATCCTAAACGTCACTTGTTCTCACTTGTCCGTGGGAACTAAGCCGATGTGCAGAACGGTGTAATGGGAAGTGAAGACAGCAAGGGTGAGGGGTGAGGGATGAAAACTTACCTGCTGGGCACAATGACACTACTCAGGTAATGGGGACACTAATAGCCCAGAATTCACCTCTATGCAATAGATCCACAGCATCTGTACCCACTAAATACTGTAGATTGAAAGTAAAAAAAAAAATGGATTACCAACATGATTATAAAAAGAAATTATGCACAACAGATGAAAATACCTTATGACTCGTAAAATGCCTTTTTAAGTACTGCATTTCATTACGAACATGAAATTGGTTGTTAAGATTTTGTTGTTCAAAAATGTAAATGTTACGCAAGAGTGTCTAAACTGCGCATAGTACTGGGAAGTTGCAGACAGCAAGACAAATCCATTTGTGTTAGGCCCGCCTACAGCTGAGCACTCAGGGCCGCTGCGACACAATGCTAGTTAGCGTTAGTTGAAAGAGAAAATCAACGCTGTGACCTGCCCTGGTCTTTCTGGTAAACTCTTACAGCGAGGGTGGGAAGAAGTGAGCTACATTGTGTGTGGGAGGCCTTGCTCCGAACGTGATGAACGCAGCTGTTAAACATTTAGGCAACAAGATTTGCGGCTTTTGGCGCCACAGGGAGCGGCCTCCTCGGAGTCCGTCCCCAGTCGAGTGACACGGAGCAAGCTGAAAAATTTCGTGTAATTGTGCCCGGGAGAGCTGAAGTGTACAGGAAGGCGGGCTTTTGTGTACGAGTACCCATTTAAAAATCGACAGTGGAAAATGAACACATCTGTTGGTGGACACTTACCTGCAATTATCTTTAGCTGAAATTTCCAAATGTTGAACATAATGAAAATTCCCTGGACAGAAAAATGTCCCTGGTCAGTGTCAGTAGCTACTTGTTCCGCTCTAAATGTTCTTACCAGGCAAACTGAACAAAAAGAAACGTCTTTCATGAAAATATTACCTGCAGCACAGGGGCGAGTTGGCGGCCTGTTGCAGGCAGTAATTCCTCCGACAGGCCTTGACTGTGTGTGCGGGTGAGGAATGGGGGGGGGCTGGAATTTCACTCTCTCACCTGGCTAAGCCTTTCAGAGGCCCAGGCTTGGTTAGGTGGACCCTGGACCCCTTGTGTCAATCTCCTAAACTGGAATTAATTGGTGAGGGAGGCAGTTTCAGGTGGACAATTAGGATTTTCTTTCTCAAGAGAGGTGTTAAATATTTTACACCACTATTATACATACATCATGCTTTACAACCCCTCATTAATAGAGCAAGGGGGAGCTCCCAGGCATCACCTTCATGGGACAGTTGGGGGAAACGGAATAGGAATGGGTTGGTGCCAGGTACACTGTGTCCAAGGCTCCTGAACTGGGAGTGGAGGCCGAGGGCAGCTAAGCAGCACGAAGATGCCAGGGGAGCCCCTTTTGCAGACCCCTCTCTCTTGAGACCCCTTCCCCGAATGTTTATTGTGGCCTCCGCCAGTCACTGGGCAGAGTTGGTTACTATGGAACCTCCAGGGACGCCTGGTCTCTGCTGCGTCTGACCTGCAGCCCAAGGTGGACACTCAAGTCCTCTGCCCATCCAGGTTGTGTTGTTCTGCTGGTGCCCCCTTGGGGGACTGCAGGTATCTTGTTATGTCTCGTCCTGTCTGCCCCTTTGACCACATTACCTTGTCATTTGTTGAGACCGTCCTTCCTGCTTATCACAGCCAACCATCCCCTGACATCCCTGCTCAGAACCCTCCCTGTCCTGCGGGAGGCCTGGGGAGGGCAGCTCCTGTGATTGTCCCTCGCAGACACTTCCTTCTGCATTGATTTCTCTCACCCTCCTGTCATTATCATCTGTGGAGTTGATCTTAGAGTAGGACCTTCAAATAAATTATCACAAAACATTGACAAGCATGCTAAAGGGGTCAATTTGAGAATGGGTGAATTTAGTATCCCTTAACTCAGTGGAATATTACAAGGAATCTTAAAAATGACACAAGAGGAATGTGAAAAAATAATTTGTTTATTGTGATCCAATTAATTTTTATGCCTGTGGACAAAGATGGAAATGGAATACAGGGAACCAAACTCAGATGATTTGGGTGGTGAGATCGCCGGAGCTTCCAAACGTCGAACTGTTTCTGTGTGGTTATCACGTTCTTCGTACAATGATCCTCTGTTTCAACCAAATCTCTCATTTATCCCTCTTTGTCCCTTCCCAAATTATTATCACTTTTAGTACCGCAGCTTTCTCAGACTTCAGATGGAGATCACTTTCCCTTCGTTCACAACTTGGTACCTCTGTAAGCTCCCTGTGCAGAAAGGGAGGTCAGGTGGGATGAGTTGGGGCAAAGATATCAGTTTAGACTCATGCACAGGATTTTAATCAGTGTTCTTTTAATAATTCAGACTACAAAAAAAATCTTTAATTTAAAAGTTGCCTGTCCTCTCTTGTCTTTTTTTCCCTGTAGAAATCTTCATTCTCCCTAAGTGACAGAGGGCCCAGAGCATCAGGATGGCAGGTGGCACCACCATCCAGTCAGCAGGGCATCTGAGCTCCCCCGCCCAGTGCATTTGTTCGATATTTTGGGGTTTAGGTATCATTCAAAGTAGCTGTTTAAAACACAAATGCTCCAGTTTGGGGAAGTGTGGAAGAAATTCCCTTAGACAAAACTAGTGGCTTGCTTTGCTCCAGGAGAAAAGCAGAGGCGCCCAGGGCACCCCTCGGGCTCCGCCCAGCGTCTCAGGAGACCCTGGGGCTCTCGACCGGGCTGACGCTGAGATGCAGACAGTGGGGACTTCGGACATGACTCTGGGTGATGCAGACAGCGGGGACTTCAGACGTGACACCGCGTGATGCAGACGGCGGGGACTTCGGACATGACAAGTGAGCGTCTCGCTGTCCGGCCGCTCCAAGCTGAAGATAGAGCAAGGAGAACTCAGGGTTCTCAGCTTCCCCGGCCCAGATTTCAGCCCCCACCCGGCCCTGTCGGATTGCTAATTCTGAGCGTTCCAGGCCTCGGTGGGTGCGGCAGCCAGCGTCGCCCTGAGCGGCAGTGGGCGGCCCGAGGCTGGAGCAGGTTGTTAGAGACTCCGCTCCTTTACGGCGCTCTGTTAACAGCGCTAATGTCTCTAACATGTGCAGCCTATTGACTTTTAAGCAACATTTTATTGAAGTAACTGCCTCGCTTATTAGCCCGTAAGATTTACGCTTCATTTTCAGTTCCGAATCTGTGGGTGTCGTGTACCCACACTCAGACTGGAAGCTGGAGCTCTGGGACGTCAGGGACCAGGTGGGCACAGGTGCGAAGCGGTGCAGGGCGCAGGTGCAAGGTGGGGCACAGGTGCGGGGCGGGGCGGGGCGCAGGGGCGGGGCAGGGCGCAGGTGCAAGGTGGGGCACAGGTGCGGGGCGGGGCGGGGCGCAGGGGCGGGGCAGGGCGCAGGTGCAAGGTGGGGCACAGGTGTGAGGCGGGCACAGGGGCCTGATGGCGGGGCGGCGGGGCACAGGTGCGGGGCAGGGCGCAGGGGCAGGACGGTAGGGCTGCGGAGAGGGCCGTGTCTCCCGGGAGGTGGAGAGAGCTCAAAGTGAGCTCAAAGTGAGCTCTCTTCATGTAGAAACAATCACATCTTCATTAACGGGCTGAAATTTGGAGGAAAAAATATTTACCGATGTGGCCAACGAGCATGGTTTGTATTGTGGCTGTACCATGTTACATGTTAGGGGGATAGTTAATTTCAGCGAGTGAAGAATTCCCCGTAAGTGAACATACAGGAAGGCCTGGGTGTAACACGCTGCTTTCTACGTGGGCAGCTGCAAAACTCGCAGTCCGCCGGCCCTTCCCCGCTGTTAGCTCTGAAACATGCAAAGAATAGCCTCTGTGTATAAGTCCTTGTGTGTAAAATAAGTCAACACGCAAGTTTCTTCTCCTACAAAAACATATGGAGGGGTTGTTGGCATTCACTTGACCCTGGGATTTTGGATTTGTCAAATAATTAATTGTAGAATATAAAACGAAGCATTAGTGCCTTAAAATAAAATTTGATTCCATTAGGAATGTATTAGGAATATGTTTGTAAACAGCAGAGTATCTGTATAGTTTTTCTTTTATTTTTCTTTACGACTGAGGAAAACAGTTATCTTGCAGACAAATATAAGTTTGTTTATAAAAGAGTCTTTCTGCCTAAGTACATATTATGGGCTCAGTGTGAGCAGGGAGTGAAGTCTCTCAATGGTTCAGCCACAAAGCCCAAGAAACCAGGGTCAAGGTGGGTGTGAACCCCACTTCCAGGAGGGCCTCGTGTTTTACAGCCTATAGAAAAACTTGCGTTTCTCATCTCATTTTTTTTTTGGCCAGGACTGGGTTTGAACCCTCCACCTCCAGCATGTGGGGTCGGCACCCTACTCTTTTGAGCCACAGGCGCCACCCTCTCATCTCATTTTTTTAAGCTGTAGCTCAGAAATTAGCTGAGGAAGCCCTGCATATGGCCTGGTTTTCTGATAACTTTTCTGGACCTGGGATAAAGCGTTCCTGAACATTTCTGGTAAGAACTGAAAAGCAGATAGGGACTCACTACTCACTCTGGCCACACTGTTCCCTCGGCTCCTGAGACATCTTTTCTTCCTTTCTGAGAAATCCCATCACCCGTGCTTGAACCGATTCAGGAGAACTGTCTGTCTTGGCCACAGGGCTTAAATTACCAGCTCCTCAGGTCTGCAGAGACTTTGAGAAATGTACTAATATATTCGCAACAGGAGGAAACTGCCAACAGAAACAGATCCTGAATTAGTTCCCAAACAGGATGACAAAAAACGTCCACCCAGACCACACACAATTCAGCCGCGCAGGGCCCACAACACCCTCTTGTTTTGTTTCCCCATTAGAAGCCCAGGACCTCTTCATGGGGGACTAGATCGCTCCTGCCACTTAATTAAATTTTGCACTTAGCTCAGTAATTCAGAATCTGCCTTGGCAAAGAGTATATATTTCATCCAAATGGTTCAGTCTCAAAAGGATGTTAATCCGGGGGCAGGGAGAAGCGTGTGTGAGCAGGAGAGCTGAGTCCTTCTGAGCTGGCACACAGCGCATACACGTCTTTCAATTTTTATTTTAGAGCAGTGTTTTATTTTTCATTGTGTGAATATTATTTAAGATAAAGCACTATTGCAAGACTAGGACAGCCTACCTCTTGCAAAAGCCTTAAAAGTGAATACAGATCTAATAAAATAGTTTCTAGTCTGCTGGTTTCTGGAAATAGAATCTTTTAAGACATGGTGAAATAGCTGAGGCATCAACTGGGAAAATTTTTCATATTGAAATTATATTTCCTGAAAACTCTTGATCCTACCCAGAGCCAGTGAGGCAAAATGCCTCTCAAAATGACTAAAACTTCCAAATCTAGCTGCCTTGCCTAAACCCTCAGTATTGGAGGCACAAAAATGAAGTGCTTGAAAACATCTGTGGTGTCTTACTGAACTTCTGATTAATTGTGGATACACCCCACGTGCAAATAATTGATAAAAGGCTACAGAAGACTGGTGGTCATAAATTGCAAACATTTTAGAACTTCTATGTGAGGTTTTTTCAACCTTGGTTAATGCTTTAGTCCCAATAGATTTAATAAAATCAAGGTGACCGACCATGAAAACATTTACTTGAGAACTGCAGGCAGATCTGACACTACTGCTGGAAGCCGCCTCAGGGCACGCAGAGCAGGGGAGGCAGCAGGTGGCCTGTGTGGGGCGGGACCTGGTTCCTCAGAACTGATGCTCTAAGCCAGTGAGCAGAGAAGCAGCTGGGACAAATCCTATGTAGATCACAGGAAAGACAGTATTATATCAAAGCAATTTTTTTCATATAAAAGTTGCATTTTTCTCATTGTAAATAAAATATGATTTCTTAAATTAATGCTTGAACAGCATGAAGGAGGCTGAAAGATGAGCATGGGAGGATTTCACACTGAAGTTCACAACTGCTGCTTCATCACACAAATAGGTGGTTTCACAGCTAACGTAAACATTAAGTAGCATTTTCAGACCTCGAAATAGAGCATTTCATAAAACAAGAAGTAATTTGGGAACTCCCTAGTTGGGAATCAGGGGTTTATAAAACCTAAATCATTTCAAGGACTGGAGAGATTTCTGTTTAGCAATGCTTGTGTTACCTCAGAGAAAAATAAGTTCTGATCCATGCCCATTTTCCAGCCCTCCCTTGTTTTTACTGGCTCATGTGAGATGCAAAAAATCAGGGCATATTTATTTCATAATGTTAGATCAGTGTTTATTTCTGAACTTATTCTTTTTTAATTTATTTTCTACAATGTTGTGATAGCTCTCTGAAAAAGTCCCTTTGCGTAGGAAAGGTTCAAAATACTGTGCCCCAGGGATTTCAGAATACCAAATATTTGGATATTTCCTAAATCATGATTACTTGAGAGAGAGAATTGAGGCTTGATGTTGTACAAGCAAAAATAAAGTGATTACATAGGGGAGATATTACTGTTTCTTGAGAAAGTGACCAGAGTTTCTATTTTGCTGCATAAAATTAGTCTAAAAAGGTGCAGAAGCATTTGGTCTGAAATGATGGAGGAAACAATTTTTTCTTATAATGTTATTATGGCAAAGTTTAGTCAGGTTGTATAATATAGGCTACATCGCAGAAAGAAATGAATTATATGCAAATGAAATGTCATTTGAAACCAGAATAAAAACAGCTGTTTAGGGGTGATGTTTACTTTTTAGCTTTAAATAGTTGGAATGTGGCAGATTATTTTTAATTTAAGGTCCAGAAAGCAGAGAGAACTGCTGTGTGTCTGCAGACTTTGTTCCCACCCCCTCCTGCGTTACCCAATGTAATGGCAGACTTTAGAATACTATATTTCCCTTACTTAGATGTTAGGTGTCCAATTAAGATCGTCTTAATTTAAAGCAATAGTATAGTAAGCAAATCCAATTTTAGATGGCCAACTTTACTACTAAAATTATTATCATCATCCCTGGGGACCACATTCTGTAACAACTTTGTCAAAGTTATAAGAAAATACTTTTCTACAAAACTGCATGTTGCCTGTTCATGTTGTTATTCGCAGTTACAAGAGGTGCTATTAATTAAAGAAGATTTGTCCTTTCATCATCGTGATTATGCTGTAACTTGAAGATTATTTAAAGAACCCATCATTGTATGGGTTTGTGTGTGTGTGACACCACACTGCTTTCTTTGTGTAAGAAGAAAACATTCCATTGAGTTTATCTAAAAATTCATCATATTTGTGGGCTTTCAGTTTAAAATAGATGAGAATGATTTGGGGGGTTGGAAGAAAAAAAAGACTAATAAAAATAAACTTCTTGCACAAACCACCAGAATCACGACCATCACTGTCCAAATATGCCTCTTTGCATTGTTGGTGGGTCAGGGCAGCCTCTCGTCCGGAGGTCGGAGCCCACGTAGACCACTGGCTGTGCGGCTGTGTTGGGCCCCTCAGCATTTTGACAGCCAGTTCTCAACTTGTAAGAGATGGGTTTCTCACCATGCGCGGTTTTTAAAACGGCAGTTCCTGTAGGACTTGCAGTGGTAACCGTGGCAAACGCTCTCACCACACAAACATGCAGCGAGTTGTTTTTTTTTCCTTTTGTTTTTATTTATTTATTTATTATTAATCATAGCTGTGTACATTAGTGCAATCGGCGAGTTTTAGCGTTTCCCTGACTTCACACATGGGGACACCAAGAACGCAGAAAGTCTAGCGGCTGGCGGGGGTGTCCTCAACTCAGCAACATGCTCAAGGGCAGTTTGGAGACATGTGCACAGCCCAGCCTAGAGATATTTAAAGACTTCTCTACCTGTGTATAGAGGGTGCCAAAAAAATGTATTCATACTTTAAGAAAGGAAAAATTATTAAATTTGTGATATTCAAGTCACGTTTGACTTTTGACTCTTGCAATTACAGGAGGTGCTCAGTGTGACTTGTGTTCATCTTTTGTTATCGGTATATATTGAGTTTTACAATTTTTTTTTTTTTTTTGCGGTTTTTGGCCAGGGCTGGGTTTGAACCCACCACCTCTGGCATATGGGACCGGTGCCCTACTCCTTTGAGCCACAGGTGCCTGAGTTTTACAATTTTAATACAGTTTTCTCCTTTCTTAGCATGTGTTGTTGGCACCCTCTGTAGATGGGCCAGTTCCCCAAGGGTTGGGAATCTTTGTAACAAGCAATAGAGCGTGAGTTTTAACAGCCTCCTTCCAAGTATCGGATTCCAACTGCGTGTTTGAATGTGTCTGAAGAGATAAGAATCAGTCAGTATAAACTCTACCTAGTATTTCTTTTAAAAGCGGGGATGTGGGTTTTGGGAGTGAGAGGGTGTGTTCAGATGTCTCAGACAGAGCAGCTGCAAATATTCTGGGGGCCTGTGCTGAGCTGTGTCCCTATCTGCTGTTCCACCATCGGCTCCGCACCTGTTCCGTCTCTCTCAGCCTTAGTGTCTTTTTTTTTTTTTTTTTTTTTGAGACACAGTCTCATTATGTCACCCTCCATAGAGAGCTGTGGCGTCACAGCTCACAGCAACCTCCAACTCTTGGGCTTAAGCGATTCTCTTGCCTCAGCCTCCCGAGTAGCTGAGACCACAGGCACTCGCCACAACGGTTGTCTATTTTTTGGTTGTAGTTGTCATTGTTGTTTAGCTGGCCTGGGCTGGGTTCGTACCCACCAGGTGTATGTGGCCGGCGCTGTAACCACTGAGCGGCGGGTGCCGAGCCTCTGCCTTAGTGTCTTTACCACTGAGACATATAATCTCTCTCCCACAGGGATTTTTGTGAGGATTAGATGAGCTAATAGGATCAAAGCAGTAGAACAATGTGTTAGTTTTACAGGGCTGCCAAAATATATCATCTCAAGCTGCGTGACTTAACATAAATTTATTCTCTGGCCGCTCTGAGGCCAGAAGCCTGAGGGAAGGTACCAGCTGGGCTTCCACCCCTCCAAGGCCCTTGAGGACGACCCTTCCTGCCCGTTCCTGCTCCAGGAGCGCCACGTGGCCACAGAGCTCTGGGTCTGCCTCTCTCTTTAGACGCTGTCCTCTCTGTGTCCATCTCAAATCTCTCTCCACCGTCCACGCGAAAGGCCACGTGCCACCTTGTCATTGAATTTAGGACCACAGGGACCACTCAGGAGCTCTCACCTTGAGTCCTTAACGACAGTTACAAAAACTCTTTTTTGTTTTTTTCCAAATAAGGCCACATTAAGAGGTTCTAGGGATTAAAATGTGAACATAACTTTTTTGGGGGGGGTCATTTAACCCACTACACATTGTGTCTGGGAACAACCCCCTTGCCCCTTGATTCAGACCATGAAATGTGGTCCATTCTGGGGTGAGCAGCCCTGCAGGCCCCAGTCCTGACTCCACGTTAGAATCCCAGGGGCACCTTTTAACCCCGCCCCACCCTGTTCCCACCTGGGCTGCTTTACAGACCAATTAAGTCAGAATGCCTGAGGGAGGAACACAGAATTCTGCATTTTCCATGCCTCCTTGGGTGATTCCAACCCCCAGTCAAGGTCAGGCAGTGCTGAATGAAGGCTCAGCTGGAGACCAGGTCATAGAGGTCCTGGGGTTTCCAGATTACACCAGAATCGTCCCGTTCTCCCCGTGCAACCAGCTGAGGCCTCTGAGATGCAGAGACAGAAGCTTTCTGTTCTATCATCTCACCTGCGCAGATGGTTCTGGCTCCTGCACACTATTCTGTCTGTTCTTTGTGCCAGCTCTCACTCTCGTAGGAGTGGAATTTGTGAAAGGTTCAAGGCAGGACTTGATAGGAAATTCAGGACACAAGTCGAGCTCGACTCTCAGTCAGGCTGGCTCAGGAGGACTCTGTCCAGGGCTCCTCCTCAGGGGTGGGGACCCCCGGGGCCCCAAGTGTGGCCCCTCAACAGAATCCGAACAGCACAGAACAAATTCCTTTGTTAAAAGGATTTATTCTGTAAGATTTGGATTCAAAGGGCCGAACTCAAGGATCCAGAAGGCCACATGTGTCCCCACAGGCACAGGTGCCTCATCCCTGTCTGGATGGTATTAGGGGTCCTATATTGCTAGAAGAATTCCTTCCTAAAATTACCGAGCATATCTTGCTAATAAAAATATCATATGTTTTAAAAAGACTCTTTAGAGTATTAACTAGAGTAGCTGGTGTTTGCTGTGTTAGTTTGTCCAAAATGTTGGCAAAATATTCTTTCAGTTATTTTCTTTAACCACTATTTCACTTACTGGCCTTCTCTGTAGATTACAGGTTTCCTTTCACAGAAAAACTCAAGAAGAAACTTGGGAAGAACACATGGCCTATGCCACCTGACGCAGGAAGCGGGAGTCACACTCAGACTCAGCAGAGCCCATGCTCAACCCCCTGATGCAGGAGGCAGGAGTCACACTCAGACTCAGCAGAGCCCACGCTCAGCCACCTGACACAGGAGGCCGGAGTCACACTCAGACTCAGCAGAGCCCACGCTCAGCCCCCTCACTCAGGAAGCCGGAGTCACACTCAGACTCAGCAGAGCCCACACTCAGCCCCCATACAAGGGAGCTAGAGTCACACTCAGACTCAGCAGAACTCACACTCAGCCCCCTGACACAGGAGGCCGGAGTCACACTCAGACTCAGCAGAGCCCACGCTCAGCCCCCTCACTCAGGAAGCCGGAGTCACACTCAGACTCAGCAGAGCCCA